>CAUYPK010107262.1:0-12720 GCA_963574355.1 Loris lydekkerianus | reverse complement strand
TCTGGCAGCTTTCAGAATTTTCTCCTTCACATTACCTTTAGTGAAATTGGTTATGATGTATCTGGGGGATGTCTTATTTGGGTTGAGTCATGCTGGAGTTTTGAAACTGTCTCCTATCTGAATTTCAGAATCTCTTGGCATATCTGGAAAGTTCTCCTTCATAATCTCATGCTGGAGAGACTCTGTGCCTTGTCAAGCCACTTCATCGCTTTCGGGGATCCCTATAAGACGAAAGTTGGTTTTCTTCGAATTATCCCAGAGCTCTCTGAGAGAGTGATCTGTGTTTGCCCTCCATTTCTCTTCCTCTTTGAGTTTTTGGGAGCGTTTGAAAACTTTGTCTTCAGTGTCGGAAATCCTTTCTTCTGCTTGCTTCATTCTGTTACTGAGGGATTCTACTGTGTTTTTCAGATCTTTGAGGGATGCAACTTCTTGTGTCAATGTGTCAAAATGTTTGGTCATTTTGTCTTTGAAATTGTTGAATTCTTGAGATATCTTTTTGGTTACTGCTTGGAGTTCTAATTCAATCTTATTTGCTATCCAGATTCTAAATTCAATTTCTGACATCTCAGCTATTTGTTTGTGCATCGGATCTTGTGCTGTGTCTGCCCCATTGATCCTTAGGGTAGTTGATCTACTCTTGATTATTCATTTTGCCAGAGTTTTTCTGTTGATTTCACCTCATGATTGTTTTTTACCATTGCCTCTGGCCATCCTCAGAGTTGGGGCGGTGTCTCTCTAAGATTAGACCCCAATGGCATCACTCTATTTTTGCTGGATTTTTGTACCGAGTGACCCTGTGTAGTTCCTCTGGGGCTGCTCCAGGCAGGGAGTTCTGGTTGTGGAAGCAGCTCTGGCGTGTGACACACCCAGATCCAGCAACAGGGCAGGAGATGGTGTGCACAGTTCTGGGAGTGCCTGGCGCCCAGTGACTTTGGCACAGAGAGCCCAAGGCTCCAGCAGTCTCTGGCCAGGAGTAGGGCAGGGGCAGGGAATGTGTGCAGAGGCAGGGAAGGCTCCAGAGGGCACGCAGCTACCAGTATCCCTGGCCAGATGAGCAGGCGAGTGTGGAGGCTGGGAGGACACAGGAAGGAGGACGCAGGGTTGTGTGTCTCCTGCAGTTCCTGGTCAGGGCATGTGGAGGCCTGGTTGGTGTGGGGTTGCGGTGTAGCTCTTATGGAGGTCCAGGCGGGGCCAAGCCCAGGAGTTTGAGGTTGCTATGAGCTGTGATGCCATGGCACTCTACCCAGGGCAACAGCCCGAGGCTCCAGTGTGCCAAAACCGTCTCACTGTGCCCCTAAGGGTTAAGGCTGTAAGGCAGCTCAGTCCCCGCCTTTAGGCTGCTCAGTCACTAGGTTACTAGGTCCCACCTGATCCTTGCTCTGGGACCCTGAGGGCGGAGCTTGCCGGGGCAGTTCTCTTAAAGGCTCCCTGCAGCCCAGCTCAGTGGCTCTGTCTGGGGCCCCAGACAATGCCCAAAGTTCTCCGCACTCTTGCTAAAGCTCTCCCCAAAGCAGTTCAACTGAGTGCCAAGTCCAAAAACACTGAAACAGTTCACAGGTAAGGCCTTTCCGGCTTGCAGTCTCACTGCTGCTTGTACTTACGGTTGCTGGTGGGATTAGGTTGATGGAATACACGCAACCACTTGCCAGTTTTCCACTGTTTTTCTTGGGGTCCAGGAGTTTCTTGCTGACTCCTTGTATCTTCAAAGTGATGATTATAGGCAGATTCCACGAGCCAGAGATGCCTGGAGTCTTATCTCCTCAGACTCACTGTGCCTAGTAGCAGGGAAGCTGTTACTCGGCCGCCATCTTTTTTTCTACTCAGCCGCCATCATTTTTTTCTACTCTAGGTTTTAAGTTAAATGTAATATCGAAGTCCTTGCTCCTGAAAACGTGGTACCCAGACCAGAGGCGTTGGCATCCAGGTAGGAAATGTGGAATCTCTGACACAGCCTGTTGTAGACCCACTGAATCAAAAGTGCATTTTAACAAGCTTCCCACATTAAACTTTGAGATGATCTGGTGTAAGCTATATAGGTGTCATTTTTTAAAAAATATTTTTTTATTTTAGAGCAGTTTTAGGTTCACAGCAAAGTGGAAAGTACAGGAGAGTTGCCTTTTACTCCCCTGGCCTGCCACCACTACATACAAGCTCCCTGCTGTCAATATCCTACACCAGAGAAGCACATTTGTTGCAGCTGATAGACCCAAATTGACACAGCATTATCACCAAGGCCACAGCTGACATTAGAGTCTGTCTCGGTGCCATCTGTCCAGGGCGTTTGCACAGATGTGCAATGGCAGACGCCCACCATTATAGTATTGTACAGAGGAGATTCTCTGCTCTGACATCTCTGTGCTCTGCCTATTCACCCATCTCTCTTCCTTTGGTGTCATTTTCTCAAGTTGTAACTATAACAGGCTTTTTTAGTTAGGCAGCTGTCCCCAATCATCACATAAAAGGGCTTCTGCTATCTAGTGGCTACCCCCCCCCCCCTTCCCGTGCAGGCAGAAATTATCCTGAGAAGGGGCCACTGAAGACACACCGTGGTTGGCAGAATAATGGTCCCCATGATGTCCAGGCCCTCGTCCCTGGAACCTGTGAACATGTTAGGTTATTCAGTAAGGGGGTGGGGGATTAACATTGCTGATCAGTTGGCCTTAAAATAGGGAGAGTAGCCCATGTTATCCGGGTGCATCCAGGGGGTCACAAAGGTGGAAGAGGGAGGCTGACAGTGAGGTTAACAAAGAATTTCTGCTGCTGGCTTTGAAAATGGAAGAAGAGGAATGAGCTGAGGAAGTCTGGCAGCTTCTGGAAGCTGGAAAAGGCGAGGAAATGGATTCTCCCCTGGAGCCTGCAGAAGGGAATGTGGCCCAGCAAACACCTTAGTTGTAGCCCGGTGAGACCCATTTCAGACTTCTGATCTCCAGAACTGTAAGATAATACATTTGTGCTTGCTTAAAGCACTGCATTTGCCGTGTAATTTGTTGTAGTTGTAAAAGGAAACGAATACACACACTTGCACTGTTTTGCTCACGGCCATCCCTGACAAGGCTGACTCAGTTATTTCCATCTATGCTCTCAGTAAAGTCACTGAAAAATGGGGTGGCTTCTCAGACCCACACTGGAAAACCCCACAGATGATATTTCTTTTTCTGCTTTTTTTTTTTTTTTTTTTGAGACAGAGCCTCAAGCTGTCGCCCTGGGTAGAGTGCTGTGGCATCACAGCTCACAGCAACCTCCAACTCCTGGGCTCAAGCAATTCTTCTGCCTCCACCTCCCAAGTAGCTGGGACTATAGGGACCTGCCACAATGCCCAGCTATTTTTGGTTGCAGCCATCATTGTTGTTTGGCGGGCCTGGGCTAGATTTGGACCCGCCAGCTCAGGTGTATGTGGCTGGCACCTTAGCCACTTGAGCCACAGGTGATATTTCTTTGCTGATTTAGAAAGCATTGGCAGATCCTAGATGTCTCTGGATCCCTGCTTAGAATGCTGACGGCCACTGGGCAAGCCTGCCAGCTCACAGAGGTTCTGGGTTGAGAGGAAGCTGGACGAAGCGTAGTGCAGGCCACAGAGTCAGCCTTCCACGTACTAGAGATGAAAACAGAGAGAAAGGAGACGTTGGGCCCCTCCCCTTGGAACATCGGCTCTGAGAAGGTACGACCATCACCCTCTGTGGCTCTCAGACTCTGCTGCCAAGTGGCAGATATGGCAATTAAACTGTTCATCGGGCTACCATGGAGCTCAGTTTCTAAACGCAGGCCCCTCAAGGTCTTCACTTTTAATATATAACCTATGATTCATGGAGGAGAGTGGGAGACATTAATTGAGGCTGGAACTGAGGTCACCCCCACCCCCCACCCCCTGCTCCTGCTTTTTCATGAGGCCAAAAGAGCAGCTCCAGAGCCCGTGGCAGCCTGTGGCACACTCAGCCCGGGTTTTAAATACACATTTCCTCCTGGGTCAGTCCATTATCTGGCTGACCTGTTAATTAGTCCTCTGGTCCCGGTAAGTCGTTTTTACTTACAGGCTGGAATCTCTATTAGCACTCCCATAATAGTAGTCACTTGTTTTTGCCCTTTATGTTTTGCTGTGGAAGAAAAAGCATAGATTTCCACCATTTTTTTTTTTTTTTTTTTTTGTAAGGAAAAAGCACAAATACAAACAGCACAGTAACTCTGAGTGTCCACCATGGGCCACCTCTTAGAAAACCTGGTCGGGTCCAGTGGATGAGCGACTGTCTCTCGTGAAGTGACTGTAGAAACTTCTTTCTTCTGTGAGAGCTCCCCTCTGGGGACTCGTTGGCAGAGAGGATGGAGTTCCTGAGCAATGATACATTTCCCAGTTATTATGTGAGTGGAGGAGACATACTGGGACTTGAGAGGATGTTTTTATGACAGGCCAAAGTGCTGAAAAATAACTAAACTAGCGTAATCTCCAGACATAATCAACATTTCAAAGTCAGCTGAAATTTGGTTGACTGCAAAATGAGTTGCTTCCTTAGGTTGTATCCCAAGATAAAAGTAATAAATGATGCACTTTCACATTCAGAGACAGAGTGGAATTAAAAAAAAAAAAAAAATCTCTAAGAGAATGTGGTTCCCTGTGATTTATAGAAAGTTTTGCTGTGATTATTTCTCTCTGGCATCTGGTTAGGACTTAGTATTTTTTTTTTAAATCAATTTAAATCAATTAGCCAGGCAAGGTAGGTCATGCCTGTAATCCTAGCACTCTGGGAGGGTGAGGGGGGTAGATTACTTGAGCTCAGGAGACCAGTCTGAGACCAGACTGAGCAAGAGGGAGACCCCATCTCTGCTAAAAATAGAAAAATTAGCTGGGCATTGTGATGGGTGTCTCTAGTCCCAGTTACCAGGGAGGCTCAGGCAAGAGGATCACTTGAGCCCAAGAGTTTAAGGTTGCTGTGATCTAGGCTGACACCACTACATTCTAGCCTGGGCAACAGAGTGAGACTCTATCTTCAAATTAATAACAACAACAAAAAACTAATTTGTCAAAATTAGTGAATGAGAGTGTTGTCTGGAAACCAGGGTGTGGGCTATTGGGTGTTTCTTTAAGCAGATGGAGGAAACTGGAAGGATGGAAGGACCCTCTGTGAAGGCGCAGCTCATCAAACCCACAAGGGTGGGTGGGAAGCATTTGGTTTGGAGAATGGATGTGTGTGTCCGTCCCCAGCGCCAGAAGGCAATAAACCTATGTGATGGGGTTCTGCAGTCCAGAAGGTATATGTGGCAAAGCCATCCTGTCACAGGACACCCGAGGGAAAGCCCCCAGGCCTTTGTTACCTGGACATGGAGTTGAATCGAGTCATTTGCCCTTTTCTGAGGTCAGGATGTAAACTTGGTTGGTTTTATTAAACAGCTCATTAGCTATTGTTGAGGACTTAATTAGTGTTGACCAAGTCAAGGATATGCTTAACAAGGATTAAAACAGTTGAACAATGTTCTCATTCCGACCTTTTTTGGGACCAGAGACTCAAACCCTTTTAGCCCTACATTTTATTCCTTTATATTTTTGTTCACTCATCCATTTATTCATGCATACCTGTATGCATTCATTCAACAAACGTTTAATTTTCTACTGTAAATCTTGGATCATTGTGGTATATAATGGCTGAGTAGTCGAAACTTTTCAGAAAATGTACTTGCTGGGGAGTGAGGAATAAGAGCTCAGGACAGGAGCAGAGAGAAGACATGAAAGGCCTGGTTTCCATTATGTAGGTGCAGTGCTTCAGATGGGATTTCAATCAGCAGTGTCGTCTGTGACATCATGCACTGAACCTTGTCCCAGGCACTTTGAGTGAACAAAAAAGTTATTGTGACCTAATGAATGGGAACAAGATGTTTCTCTCCCCACTGGGGGATGTGATTAAATAGTCATCATCATTAATAAGGCATGCATGGAGCAGGAATGAACACCTTCCCTGCTGAGGGGTTAAAAAACATTTGTTTCCTCCAGGTTAGTATATTTTAGTTTTTCATTGCACCTGTTCCACAATCATGTGCCAGTATTTTTATCACTTTTTTTTGTAGTGGGCGGGTAGGGGTTGGGTGTAGCTGTGTATATAGCAATGCACTTCTCAGGACTAGATTGGAATCTAATATTTGTAGAATTTGCACTAGCTGCCAGGGAGTACAGTGAAATTTACAGAGGCATCAGTAGCTCTAAGGCAACAGACTTTCTGAACTCAAACCTGAACAGCCAAGTGCTCCTTGATTTTCCTTTTCTAATCACACATGTTCCACATTACAAAAGACAAGGATTTCTCTCATCCATCTTGGATGGTACTATGGCACCTTTCATTGGGGAATGAATACTCTGAGGCAGGCGTCCTCAAACTTTTTAAACAGGGGGCCAGTTCACTGTCCTTCAGACTGTTGGAGGGCCGGACTATAGTTAAAAACAAAACAAAACAAAACAAAACAAATTCCTATGCACACTGCACATATCTGATTTTGAAGTAAAAAACAAAACGGGAACAAATACAATCACACCGCTGCATGTGGCCTGCGGGCCGTAGTTTGAGGACCCCTGCAAGGGTACCCTTAAAAGGGACAGTTTAATAATGCATTGGTTTTGGTGTCAGAATCCCATGAGACTTATGTGAAAAAGAGCTTCTTTAAGAAATATTGAGGGAGGACGGTGTCTGTGGCTTAAAGGAGTAGGGTGCTGGCCCCATATACTGGAGGTGGCAGGTTTAAACCCAGCCCCAGCCAAAAACTGCCAAAAAAAAAATTGAGGGAGATAATATCTTATGTCATCCAAGTGACAAACTCACAGCAAAATCCTGATGCATTTGTCTATCCAACCACCCACACACTCACCATCCCCTCATCTAACCATCAACCCACCCACCCATCCATTCATTTGGGAATTAGAATCCAGACAAAGGAAATTGTCATGGGCACTTGTATTAACACATCTGTTGAATCAATGAGGTGAAATTAGACTTTTTCTGACTTAATTAAGTTTGATTTGGTAATTATTTCAACAATAAAGTTTGGTTTTTCCAAGTTTTATTTTTTAAATAGATTGCATGGGAGATATTTTCTACAAATTGGAGCTGGATCTTCAGCTCCAAAATCTGACAAAAAAAATATTAAAATTATGTACCCAATATGCTGGAAAATACTCATATCCTTTGAGCCACAGAATGATCCTTGATTTTTGTTGTTGTTGTTGCAGTTTTTGGCTGGGGCCAGGTTTGAACCCACCACCTCTGGTGTATGGGGCCTGTGCTCTACTCCCTGAGCCACAGGCACTGCCCAATACTCATGTCCTTTATACCTATTTATATTCCTAAAAAATTTTTGCCCTTGAATGTTTATAGCAGTACAGTTCACAATTGCAAAGATGTGGAAACAACCCAGGTGCCCTTCAACACATGAATGGAATAATAAATTGTGGTATATACATGCCATAGAGTACTATTCAGCCATAAAAAAGATGGAGATTTTGTATCTTTTGTAACAACCTGGATAGATTTGGAGAACATTGTCCTAAGCAAAATATCACAAGAATGGAAGAACAAGCATCACCTGCACTCAATGCTAAATTGAAACTAGTAGATTAACAAACAATGCACTTGCATGAGAGAAAACTCAACTAAATTCAAAATGGGGAGAGTGAGGTAAAGGGGTTGAGTAAGTTCCCATCCAGCAGGTGCTGTGCACGGGTATATGGCACACTTCCTGGGTGAAGGACACAACTACAACTTGGACTCAAATCTTACAAAAAGCAAACCATGTAACCTAAATGTATATACCCCCATTTTAATTTGAAATTAAAAAAAAGGAAAATTTTGGGTATTAATGTAATGATGTGTGAAAGGAATGTCAAATATGAGGCCATGAGTTTGAGGCGCAATCTATTGGTCCTGCTAAAGTTCTTCCTCTTTATTTAGTAATTTAGCTGAGAATTGGGAGAAACTTTTTTAAACCTGTAAGAATTTCCTAAGTGTTTCTGACCCATGAATATTTCCGAGAATAATAACGATGATTTGAGGTTAAATTTATATTGTTTTGATCAACAGAACATTCCTACTAGGCAGCCCCCTGCTGACCACGGAGAAAGTGTGACACGCTTCTCGTCCCTTGTCCTGTCTATAGTTATCATGTTTAGCAAGGCAACCCAGTAAGCGGCTTACATTTGCCCTCTTTAGCCTGAAAGCGTATCTTTTTGGCCATGGAGTGTGAAGCCAGTCCTGAGGGAGCCTCTGGCCGACTCAGCTGTCTAAGGTTAAGCCTGTTTGGTCCTGGTTGAATGGCATTAGCTACTCTTCCTGTACCTGGTCTTGTTACCCTGACCCTGCAGGATGGATCACTGGCATAATCTCCACTTGGAAGATATGTTACTGGGGTGCACAGCACTGACGTGACTTTCTCTAAGTCAGGAAATCAGAAGCCAAACCTGTAAGACAGACCTGCAGCCTGGAGGAGATTCCTGGGCCGCCTGGGTTTTCTGCATCCTCTTGGGGGCGCAGTCCTGGCACAGGTCACGGACATGGGGGCTCTGGAGTCAGAATCCCACCTGTATGTTCCCCTGGCATGTTTGATTTTGCCCTCACTGTATGGGAGTAGGTGTAGAGGGTTATACCTGAGACTAGGCCCTGGGACTGCCGGAGGTTTGAAGCCGTAGGCAAAGTGTCTTCTCCAGGCCTAGGATGGTCAGGGCACATGGGCTTTTTCTTCAACAGTAGCTCAGCAGTGCAGGGGTCACAGACCCATCCACCATTATGTCCTAGGCATGTCAAAGGATCAGGGAAACCAAGGGGAGATAGAGATAGGGATGAAAGGGGGATTCCAGGTGCACAGAGAGAAAATGCACAGAGGATGTGCATTTTCAGGGAGGGAGCCAGCTTCCAGGGAGCCAGCCTCAGCCAGCCTTACCCCACCCTCTTGGCCACTAGAGACTGGAAGAGGACCCTGGAGGCACTTCCAGCAAAGTGACAGAAACTTCCTGGAGCATGGATCCAGCTAATAAAATGGGGGACGTAAACAGGCCCAGAGGCTTTCTTCTCTCCTGTCTCTCTGTGCACTTTGGGTACTCCGCAAAGGAGTCAGGCTGAGAGGCCTACGGTGGGGCTGAGTGTGCAGCAGGAAGGGGCGCCTGCCCCGTGCACAGAAGGGCCCCGCCTCTCCCGCCTGGCTCACGGGACTGTCTCCTGAGCACCTGCCCAAACTGGGAGTGGCCCCCATGCAGCACGCCCGGCTCCTGCTCCTGACTTCCACTTCTGTTGCCCTTAGTCTAACTTTAGGCCTTTTCTGATTTCTCCTTTCCCAAAGAATTTGAAAGTGTCATGCCTGCTAATAAGCAAGGTATTTAATAGGAGGCACATATACCTCCAGGGGCACAGACTTTGAAAGGATGGCTGGGAGAAGGCCATTCTCAGAGAAATAAATCTGTGGTGCTGGATTGTCAGGCATCTGTCGGGGAGGCGCTTTTTTTTTGAGGGGGGGCAGATCGGCCTTTTCTTCATTCGCTTTATATCACTAGATGGTTCACAGAAGATCAGTTCTGTCGCTCAGACTTTCAAGGGTGTGTCCTCTGTGTAAATGGGCAAAAGCGCCGGCTGGGAAGAATTATGTAGCAGAGGCTAACATGTACTTGGGAGCTTGCTGGAGACTTTGGAGCTTTTCTTCTTCTGATTGCTCTTCTCTTTCCTCTTTCCCCCCAGTAGCTGCAGGAAGACCGAAAGCAGAGTCAGAACTGACACCTTGCTCTGGTGAAATACAAGGCTCCTTTCTTACCATGATGAATAGATGTGACCAAGAGGGAACCTAATAATTCCCTCCGTGTTCTCCAAGAGGTGGATAGAGCTTCCTCTTTCCTCTGGTATAATGTTAGTGAATAGAATTCTGAATTTCACATCATACTTTTATATCTATCTATCTATCTATCTATCCATCAGACAGAGTCTCACTCTGTCACCCTGGGTAGAGTTACATGGCCTCATAGCCCACAGCAACCTCAAACTCTTGGGCTCAAGTGATACTTCTGCCTTAGCCTCCCAAGTACCTGGGACTATAGGCGCTCACCACCACACCTGGCTAAATTTTCTAATTTTAGTAGAGATGGGGTCTTGCTCTTGTTCAGGCTGGTCTCAAACTCTTGAGCTCAAGAGATCCTCCTGCCTCAGCCTCTTAGAATACTAAGATCACAGGTGTGAGCCACCATGCTAGCCTCACATTATACTTTTAAACTGCTAAGAACATCACCTTTGTCTGTAGGATCTGTTTAGCTAGTAAAGATTTGTTCCATGAGTCAAAAGGAAAACATTTGGCCTCCCTGAATTTGTGTGTTTCAGTAAAATGGTCTGTCTGAATCGCCTTGTTTCTCCATTTCCCCTGCTTCTCATGCAAAGATTGAATTTTGTTACTGTATTGGCTGGCGAGCCTTACATGCTGCTCTTCTAAGTCACATGCCGGAGGAAGGAATTGCCAGCATGCTGTATGGTATGAAATATAGCTCAGCTAACCAAGACCTTCTGAGATGCACAGATAAAGGGTTTGGGAGAAAGGCCCTGTGTTATTTCAGGCTTGTCAGGCAAATCCACGTTCTGTGTGATGATGGGATAGCAGTGTTGGGGGAGAGGTTTCATGGCTGCTGACGTTCCCCTAAGAGTGACATTGGAAGAGAACCCAGGCCTGGCTCTTAATCAAAATGGCCATCCAGCCAGCAACCCACAGAAACACACTTCTCGGGGAGACTTCCAGCCTGGCCCAGGGGGTCCTGAAAGAGCAGGCACTGTGGGCTTGGGGCGCCTGCTTGGGGCCACGTTGACTCAGACTTCTGTGAGCAATAAACTTGGTTAACAACCTGGCTGGCACGTGATCGCCATCCCAGCAGAAATAAAACAGTAGATTGAACTATCACCAGGAAAAGAAAGCTTTCTAATTCTCTCAATTTTATTGAGCTGTTTGAAACAGAGAATGGATCAGAAAAGGGTCTCCCACGCCCAATCTTGGCAGCACGTCAGTGAAGAGAGAGCTTATGTGGCTCCTGTAAGTGACCGAGCCTGTGACTGGAGGCTGCAGAGCTCATGTTTGTGGCTGAGAGTGAATTCTTAATGTTCAATGGAGGTGGAAGAATCATGACATTCGTTGTCCATAATGAAGCAATCAAACTGCAGAGAGTGTGTGTTTATGCGTCTGAGCGCGTTCGTGGGCGGGAGGGAGGGAGGGAATGCATGTGTGACTTGCACGAAGGCAGGGACGCCGGCCAGAAAGAGAAGCTTAATCGGTATTTAACAATTTTTAAACAAACCATAAAATCATATTGACCAAAGGCCTACTGGGATTCTCCACGTATGAACATCTTCTAGGGAAGTTGTCTCCCAAGTGGAAAATTTATTAGCAAAGACCCACACACTACAGTTGTTAGAAAGTCTGGTGGGCTCCATGTAAGCGTGTGATTTGGGGTTGGCCCTTGTTAATATGCTTATGCAACTCCCCCTGACAACAGCTGCCTGCGGTTTCTACCACCGAACCTTGAAGTGTTTCATGCTCTGTGCTCTGAGATTCCCTGGGCTCCGAGCAGAGGGTAGCTGGCTGGTCACCGGAGGATGATATACTATCCCTGTTGTGAGCACAGGCAGCCTTGAGATACGTGGGAAAGAATTTTCAGAGACACCAGGGTAAGAGAACGAGCCGTGTCTAACTTCTCATTTTGGCAGCAGGAGTGTTTCTGAAACAGTTTATGCTGCACAAAATTGTAGTTTATGGAGAGCATTTTGTCAATTCAGCCGTAAAAATGTGACCTACAATATGTTTGTTGAGGAGAATGCATTCTGTTTCTTTTTTTATATTGAAAAATATACTTTTCATGTCTTACACCCAGCTTCTCCTAAAGAAAGCCCTTTGTAAAATTCTGGTTGTTTTTAGTATTTCTTTGCATGTCAGGGACTGAGGAAATGGTTCCTACAAAGTCAAATCACACTATTTAGAACATGTTAATTTATAGGATCAGCTGCTCACGGATACCTGTGACTTGGGAATAAGAACCAAAGTTGAGGGCTATAATTGGCTGAACAGGGGCCTCCAAAAATAACAAGTTCTAATCCCTGCCAATATTACCTTATTGGAAAAAGGGCCTTTACAGTTGTGAAGGATTAGATGAAGGATCTTGAGATGACATTATCTCAGATTATCTGGGAGAGCCATAAATGCAATTATAATTGCATTTAGAGAAGCAAATATTATAGAAAAAGAGAAGGCAATGTGACCACAGAGGCAGAGATTGGATATAGCCATGAACCAAGGAATGTGGGCAGCCTCCTGAAGACGGAAGAGGCAAAGAGTGGGTTCTCCCCCAGAGCCTTTGGTGGGAGTGCAGCCTGTTGCCACTTGAACTTGGCCCAGAGATAGTGATTTCAGACTTCTGAACTGTGAGTGGATAGTTTTCTGTTGTTTTAAGCTTCCTATTTGTGGTGGTTTTTTTTTTTTTTTTTTTTTTTTTTTTTTAATGTCTATTGTCACTTTATTCAAGACACTCAAATTATCAAAATTTAAAAGAGTGGAAAAGAAAGTTTCCTTTTACCCTCCCATACATATTTTTTTTGTCTTTTTTTTTTTTTATTATAGATAAAAATATGCACCATAGATGTGGCCCAACCCATTACCCTCCCTCCACCCAAACCTCCCCCCTCCCTTCCCCTTCCTTGGTCCTTTCCCCATAGTCTTGTGGTATAGTTGGGTTATAGC
>CAUYPK010107261.1:0-34545 GCA_963574355.1 Loris lydekkerianus | reverse complement strand
GCCTTGAGAGCCTGGGATAAATCCAACTTGGTCATGGTGTATAATTTTTTTGATGTGTTGTTGGATTCTGTTTGTTAGGATCTTATTGAGTATTTTAGCATCTATATTCATTAGTGATATTGGTCTATAATTTTCTTTTCTGATGACCTGTTGACTCACCTCATGGGTGATATCTGTGGGAAATGGGGGCTAATTCCACAAAGGAATCCCATAGTGACCCTGAACAATATCTTGTCAGGCAGGAAAATTGGACCAATGTTTTCCCCGCCATTCTGATCTTTCAGTACACCCTTACCACCCTTGTCTGACTATACATAAGCCTAACCCATTCAGAGACTTTTGGAGGTGGCTTTTGAGCAGCCCCCCCTGCCCTGAAGAAGCATGTGTCTCTTGCCATGCTTGGCCAGATCTGTGCACTCCACCCTGCCAGAGCCACCTGCCCTGACCTGCTAGAGCCACCAGCTCCACCCTGCTAGGTCCATGTGCCCTGAACCCCCCTTCTAGATCTTCACATCCTGCACCCCTCCCTACTGAACACTGAGCACCATACCCCTCTCTGACAGATTTGTATGCCGAGCACTCTACTTGCCTAAGTCATCAATTTCCCTGCACTGCCAAAACCATGTGCAGCATACCCTGTCCAGCTGCTGGATCCGTGTGCCCTATGCTCCTAAAGATGCTCTTACAGCAACTCCCCATCTTTGGTAGTCACCTGGGAGCTTCTCAGGGTCACTTCCAACAAAGATTCAGCAACAATATCGTGAACCCTCCGGGGACTAATCTTGATGAGACCCCTCCCCAACTCTAAGGATGGCCAGAGGAAACAGTATGCTCTATAGTGATACTGGTGTTGCAGAGCAGCTGGGGAAAAGGCAAGGTGACTGGGGGAGAAAAGCATTTGTTGACTTTTTATCCACAGGATTAGACTAAGTACAGGTGAAACACTCCCCAGTGGATATTGAGTACCTAAAGCAGGCAGGCTTCATCTCCACTAGTTGGTTGGTGGCATAGGGTAGTGGCCAGGTTGAAGGGACATTGACCTTCCTTTGACTCTGACAGGGACAAAGCTCCAGCATATCTGCATATTGGAGAGAGCAGGATCTCAGCCCTGTGGGGTCACCAGTGACTTGGCATGAAAGATGAGCAAAGTGGAGAAAGAAATACACCCCCCGGTCCAACTCCAGAGCACTGACTCCACAGAGCACTGGAGTGAGCCAAATTTGAGCAGCTTTTAGACCTCTGTCATCTAGTTGCTGCAGACCTTTTTAAGTCTCCCACTTGAGAATTCATACTGACTATATCAATTGGTTTGGAACTCCTAACCTAGACTAATCCCAACGACCTTCTCAGGTGATACCCTGGTTGTGTGGTAATGGGAAAAGTTGATTTTCCTCTTCCAGTTGTTGTCCATGGGAGTGGGTGTCTTAGTTACTTGTATTTCTCCACAGCTCTGACTTCAAACCAGAGTCACTGATCCACTAGGATCAGGAAAGGACCTTCTGAATACAAGACACAGCCACTTAACCCCATCACACTAAGCAGGTTTCCTCAACCTCATACTATAATACAGTACGAGTCCTGTGAAAACCTGTAGGGGGAAAAGCTGCAGTCACCACTCCCAGATCCCTGACAAACAGCTGTTTAATCACAATTCCATGATATCCCAATCCAATTCCACCTCATCTGACAATCTAGCCAACTGGTCAAAAACAATTATGAGGCAGAATCAGAGTGAAAACTCTGTCAACATGAATAATCAGTGTAGATCAACTATCCCAAGAAACAATATGGCAGGCACAGCCCAAGATCCCATTCATAAACAAATGGCTGAGATGTCAGAAGTCGAGTTCAGAATTTGGATAGTAAATAAAATAAACACAATGGAGGTAAAGATGGAATTAGAATTTCAAGGAGTAATTAAAAAGATGTCTCAAGAATTCAACATATTCAAAGAGAAAATCACCAAAGATTTTGACACATTGAGGCAAGAACTTGCAGTACTCAAACATCTAAAAAATATAGGAGAATTCCTCAGTAACAGAATGGAGAAGGCAGAAGAAAGGATCTCTGACATTTAAGACAAAGATTTTCTTTTTTTTTTTTTTTTTTTTTTTTTAAGTCAGTTGTACATACATCATAAGTACATTTATGCCATTATGGGATTCAATGTGTTGCTTATTTGCACAAAATTGAGTGCTTACATCCTACAAAACAACATAGCCTTTATCTCTTTTACCCAATTACAGGATTAAGACATTTGTGTTCCACACCTGATAGAACCAATTAGTACTTGCAATATGCTCCATAGGTGTGGTCCCCCACCTAACACTCCCTGTATCTACACACACCCCTGCCTTCCCCTGTCCCTTCCCATCCCTCCTTCAGCCTAGTCTATAGCTGTGTTTCATTTATTACATGCTTGTGTGAGTGATTGTAAATTGGTTTCACAGTATTACTTAGTATATTGGATACATTTTTTCCATTCCTGTTGAAGACAAATATTTTCAATGCTCCCAAACAATCAAAGAGGAGGAGAAGTGAGAGCAAAAAGGGATAATTCTCTCAGAGAGCGTTGATATAATTCAAAGAGATCTAATATTCACCTTATAAGAATACCTGAAGGTGGTGAGATTGCATCAAAGGATAGAGATGCTCTTCTACATAAAACAATCAAAGAAAATTTTCCAGACATGCTAAGGGAATCTGCAATTCAGATAGCAGACAGTTTCAGAACACCAGTCACTCAACACAAAAAATAAATCTCATAGACACAGTATAATTAGCTTTTCCAAAGTTAATATGAAGGAGAAAATTTTGTAAGCAGCCTGACGTAAGAATACCATAACCCCCCAAAAGAATAATATTAGAATGACTGCAGATCTACCTGCTGTAAAATTTCCAGCAGGAAGAGTGTTGTCATCGACATTTAATCTCCTTAAACAATATAACTTTCAACAATAATATAACCTTAAGCAATAAATAACTTTCCATGCAGGATCCTGTAGTCAGCTAAACTGAGTTTCATTTATGATGGAGAAATTAAATACTTTAATGACATTCACATTTTGAAGAAATTTTCCATAACTAGACCAGCTCTTCAGGATATTCTCAGACCTATATTCCATAATGAACAGAACAATGCTCCACCAGCAAAGCAAACTCACTCAGAAACTTTTGATCAAATTATAACTTCCACAGTGGTGAAAGGATTAAAAATGTCCAGTGGACTTTCAAAAAACTCGATATCCAAAATATGATCAGGCTTATTAATACTCTCAATTAATGTGAATGACTTAAATTTCTCTCTAAAGAGGCACATGTTAGCTTACTGCATACAAAAACTCAGGCAAGACTTCTGAGGCATTCAAGAATATCACCTTATCTTAAAAGACAAACATAGACTCAGGGTTAAGGTATTGTCAATCATAATTTAGGAAAATGGAAATTAGGAAAAACAGTTGTTACAATTTTCTTTGCAGATACAATAGGGTTTAAAGCAGCAAAAGTATGGGAAGATAATGATGGTCACTTCATATTTGTTAAGGGCAACACCCAACATGATGATATTTCAATTATAACATTTATGCACCCAACCAGAATGTGTCTCCATTTATAAGAGAGACTCTAAAAGGCATGAGCAATGTGATTTCCTCCAGCAACATAATAGTCAAATATTTTAATACCCCTTTGGCAGTGTTGGATAAATCCTCCAATAAGAAGCTAAGCAAAGAAATTTTAGACTTAAACTTAACCATTCAACACTTGCATTTAACAGACATTTACAGAATATTTTATCCTAACAAAACTGAATACACTTTCTTCTCATCAGCCCATGGATCATCCTCCAAAATTTATCACATCATATTTCACAAGTCTAGCCTAAGCAAATTGAAAAGAATAGAAATCATTCCTTACATTTTCTTGGACCATGATGGAATAAAAGTTAAACTCAGTAACAATAGAAGTACCCATGTTCATACAAAAACATGGAAACTAAATAACCTCATGTTTAATGATAGCTGGGTCATAGATGAGATTAGGAAGCAAATTACCAAATTTTTGGAACAAAATGACAATGAAGACACAAATTACCAGAACCTCGGAGATACCACAAAGGCAGTCCAAATCGTTGGCTGGTAACCAGAAGTAGAAGAGTAAAATCCCTAATTTAATCAATCAGAAATAATAAAGGACAAAAAACAACAGAATTCTCAGATATTCAATAAAACCTTAATGAATATCACATAAAACACTATGCTCAGATATATGAAAATCTGAAGAAAATAGATCAATACTTGGAAACACGCCACCTTCCTGGGCTTAGCAAGAAAGAAGTTGAAATGTTAAACAAGCCTATAAAAAGTTCTGAAATAGCATCAAATATAAGAAATCTCCCCCTGCAAAAAAGGCTGGACCAGATAGCTTCACATCAGAATTCCACCAAAGTTCTCAAGAGGAACTAATACCTATATTACTTAACCTTTTCCAAAGCATAGAAAATGAAGAAATACTTCACAACACATTCTATGAAGCAAATATCATCCTGATTACCAAATCAGGAAAAGACCCAACAAGAAAAGAAAATTATAGACCAATATTTCTAATGAGCATTGATGCAAAAATATTCAATGAAATCCTAGTGAACAGAATCCAACAACATCTCTAACAAATTACACATCAAGGCCAGGCAGGTTTCATCCCAGGGTCATAAGGATGGTTCAAAATATGTAAATCCATAAATATAATACATAACATAAACAAATTAAATAAACAAAGACCATATGATTCTCTCAATTGATGCAGAAAATGCTTTTGATATTATCCAGGATCCTTTCTTGATCAGAAGGCTTAAGAAAGTTGGTATAGAAGGAACATTTCTTAAACTGATTGAGGCCATCTACAGCAAACCCATAGCCAACATTGTTTTGAATGGAGTAAAATTGAAATCATTTCCACTCAGATCAGGAACCAAGCTAGGATGGCCATTGTCTCCACTGCTTTTTAACATTGTAATGAAAGCCTTAGCCATCACAATCAAGCAAGAGAAGGCAATCAAGGGGATCCAAATAGGACCAGAGGAGATCAAACTGTCACTCTTCACAGATGATATGATTGTATATCTGGAAAACCCCAAAGACTCAAATACAAAACTCCTAGAAATGATCAAGGAATACAGCAACCTCTCAGGATACAAAATTAACACTCACAAATCTGTAGCCTTTATATATACCAACAAATACTTGAGGGAAAAAGACAATCAAGGACTCTATTACATTTACAATAGTGACAAAGAATATGAAGTAATTGGGAGTGTATCTAAGGATATGAAAGATCTCTATAAAGAGAATTATGAAATTATAGAGAAATTATTTCTCTATAAAGAAAATTATGAAAGAAAATAAATAGCTGAAGATGTTAACAAACAGAAACTATACCATGCTCATGGATGGGAAGAATCAACATTGTTAAAATGTATATAGTACCTAAGACAATCTACATATTTATTGTGATCCCTGTTAAAGCACCTCTGTCACAATTTAAAGACCTAGAAAAATTATTACTGAGCTTTATATGGAAACAGAAAAAAACTCAAATAGCAAAGACATTTCTCATATATAAAAACAAATTTGGAGGAATCATGCTTCCAGACTTCAGACTATACTATAAATTGATAGTGAACAAAATAGCATGGTACTGGCACAAAAATAGAGAATGGGTATGTATGGAACAGAATTGAAGACCAAGAGATGACCCCAGACACTTATCGTCATTTGATATTTTATAAGACTATCAAAAAATAAATTGGGGGAAAGATACTCTAGTTAACAAATGGTGCTGAGTGAATTGCCTGGACACAGGTAGAAGACTGAAACTGGACCCACATCTTTCTCCTCTAACAAAAATTGACTCTCACTGGTTAAAGGTATTAAACTTAAGACATGAAAATATAAACCTTCTTGGAGAGAGTACAGGGGAAACACTTGAAAAAAATAGGCCTGGGAGAATATTTTATGAGGAGGAAACCCTGGGCAATTGAAGCAACCTCAATAATACATTACTGGGATCTGACCAAATTGAAAAGTTCCTGCACTGCCATAAACATGCTAAGTAAAAAAAAAAAAAAAAAAAAAAAAGGCAGACCTCAGAATGGGAGATAATTTTTGCAAGTTATATTTCTGACAAAGGTCTAATACCCAGAATCCACAGACAACTTACACTTATTAAGAAGAAAAGAGCTAGAGATCCCATTTCATTGTGGGCAAGATACATGAACAGAAACTTCTATGAAGAAGAAACATGCATCCTCTATAGGCACATGAAAAAAATGCTCATCATTTTTAATCATCAGAGAAATGCAAATCAAAACCACTCTGAGATACCACCTAACTCCAGTGAGAGTAGCCCACATAACAAAATACCAAAACTACAGATGTTGGCATGGATGTGGAGAAAAGGGAACACTTTTGCACTTCTGGTGGAAATGGAAGCTACTACATTCCTTTTGGAAGGAAGTTTGGAAAACACTCAGGGATCTAAATGTAGACCTGCCATTTGATCCTGCAATTCCTCTTCTAGGTGAATATCCAAAAGACCAAAAATCATTTGGCAACAAAGATATTTCCACAAGATTATTCATTGCACCTCAATTCACAATTGCCAAGTCATGGAAGAAGCCCAAGTGCCCATCGACCCATGAATGGATTAAGAATTTAAGGTATATGTAGAACATGGAATAATATGCAGCATTCAAAAAAAAACGAGGACTTTACCTCTTTTATTTTTACATGGATGGAACTAGAAAACATTCTTCTTAGTAAGGTATCTCAGGAATGTAAAAAAAAATCCAATGTACTCAGTACTATATAAAATTAATTTATAATCACTCAAACTTTCATATAAAAGATGAATCACTATAGCCTAGGATGAAGGAGGGAAGGGGAGCGGGTGGGGAAGGAAGTAAGTGGGTCAATAGAGGTAAGGTTAATACGGTAACCACACCTATGGAGCATACTGCAAGTACAAGTTGAATCTATCAGGTGTACAACACAAATATCTTAACATTGTAATTGGGTAAAGGAGGTAAAGGCAATGTTAATTAGTAGGATACAAGCACTCAAATTTGTTTAAATAATCAACACATTGAATCCCATAATGCAATAAAAATATTCATGATCTATTTACAAATGACTCATTAAAAAATAAAAAAAACATACTACACAGGTGCAGTGAAAGTCCAGTAACATAAAAAATTATATATGCACATATACTAAATGGGATATATATTACCAGGATAGCTAGTCCAGATCAATATGGGAAAATCAACTAATAGAAACACTGCATGAATGGAATCAATGAAGAAAAACTACACGGTCACCTCAAAAGACACAGAAATGGCTTTTAACAAAGGCAATATGTCTTGTTGATAAAAAATTAAAAAGTATTAGATGAAGGGAGGTGCCCATTGCTCATTTAGTAGGGTGCCATCCCCATATAACGATGGTGGCAGGTTCAAACCTGGCTCTAGCTAAACTGCAACAACAACAACAACAAAAATCTTAGATGGGAAGGGAATGTCTTTGGAACTACTAATGTGATTTACAGATGAGTGGATACATATAATGTGCTATATTCAAATGATGGAATATTTTTCAACAATCAAAATGAATCAAGTGCAAATTTATGTTACAATAGGAAAGAACCTTAGCACAATAACTTAAAAAATGCCAGGAAGGCTATGTTAACCAGTGTGATTAAAATGTGTCAAATGGTCTATGAAGCTAGTGTATAATGCCCCATGATTATATCAGTGTACACAGCTATGATTTAATAAAAAAATAAATAAATAAACACACACAAAAAAATCATTATGATAAGGGAACAAGGCCACTAAAAAGGGACCACACAGAGCATGACTGAACTCAGAGGAAAACATTAAGACAAGGTCAATTGTGTAATAGGAGTAGAGGGCAGGTGGGGGACGATGTTGGGGAAATGAAAGTGGCTGTTACTAGGTATTGACATTCTTTGTGTGCAGGGGAAGACAAAGTTCTAGAATTAGATTGGGATGATTGATGTACAATTATGTGACTATACTAAGAAACACAGAATTGTATACACACAAAGGATTAACTACATATTTCAATGAATCTTCTTGAAGATGTTTTTCAAAACTTCAGGTGCTCAAAATGCTCACAGCATAAGAAGTACCCAGGTCATGAGAGTTCTTGAGAGACAGTCAACCCTATCTCCCTGCTCACACACAGGGTACCATGAATTGACTTGGAAGGCACATTGTTCTATCCTATAGAAGTTGTCATTTTCTTTTTCTTTGAGACAGAGTATGACAAATTCCCCCTGGGTAGAGTGCCCTGAAGTCATCAAAGCTAATCACAACCTCAAACTCCTGAGTCAACAGATTCTATTGCCTCAACCTCCTGAGCATATGGGAGTCCAGGCACTCCCCCACAGTGCCCAGTTACATTGGACCACCGGCTTCTGCCTCCTAGACTGTTAGCATTACAGGTGTGAGTCACCACTCCAGACTTTTCATTTGTGATATTTTTCAAACTATGGTTAATGGCCAGTGGTGGTGCTTTATACCTGTCATCATGGCATGTTGGGAGGCCCTGTAAGTTGTATAGTCTGAATTTCTGACTTGAAGACCAGCCTGAGCACTAGTGAGATCCCCATCTATGAAGAATAAAAAATAGCTGGATGTTATGCAGACGCCTAGAGTCCCAGTTGAGGGAGTAGGTTCCATTGATGACAATACTTTAAGTTTGCAGTGAGATATGATACCAGGGCAATTTACCAAGGGCAACAAAAGGATACTCTTTCTCACTACGTAAATGGATAAAACCATTGGTAAGGAACTTTCCCCTCATTTTTACTTTTGCCCATGGATCTGGGTTTGAAATTTTTCTTCTAGATTATATGTCAACTAGAGATATTGTTCTCTCATAGAAAAATTGTTCTCTCACCTCTATTAATCGACCCTTTGGATTTTACATAACTCTGACCCTTTTATATCCTATATTGTCGTAGTTAGTGGAAACTGCACACACTAAGAATTATTGACTAAAATCAGGCTTTCCACTGAAAGATCCATTGGATACTCTTTATATCTTTTGTCAACTAGAGAAATTATTCTCTCATAGAAAAATTGTTCTCTTACCTCTATTAATCAACTTTTTCGATATTACATAACTCTGACCCTTTGATATCCTATATTGTCGTAGTCAGTAGAAACTGCACACACTAAGAATTATTGACTGAAATCAGGATTTCCACTGAAAGATCCATGGGATACTCTCCATCTTTTCTGTTGAATTCCTTCAATTTGGGCCGATATTTCCTTGACTCAATGAGTCTGAACCCAGGGACCAGACACCTCTGGAGAACAGCTGATCATCACATCAACTGGCGATATCCTCTGAACAAATCCCAAGCCCGCTTTGCCTGACTCATTGTTCCCCCTAACTGGAGGCCACAACAAATATGCTTTATGTAGTCTCATATTCCATCTACCTACTGATGTCCTTTCATACCCCGGATCTTGGAAATTGTGCCTAGCAAATTTTTTTCTTTCTTTCTTTTCTTTCTTTCTTTCTTTCTTTCTTTCTTGCTTTCTTTCTTTCTTTCTTTCTTTCTTCTCTATCTCTCTCTTTTTTTCTTTCTTTCATTATTTTTTATGAGACATGCTCTCACTATGTTGCCCAGGCTAGAATGTCATGGCATCAGCCTAGTACACAGAATCATCCACCTCTTGGTCTGAAGAGAGCCTCCTACTTCAACCTCTGGAGTAGCTGGAAGTAAAAGCAAGGGCCACAACCCTTGACAACCTTTTCTATTTTAGTACAAACCGGGTGTGTGATTGGGGCTGAGGTATTCTTGCTGTTGTTCAGCCATGACTCGAAAACCTGAGCTCAGGTGATCAGCCCACTTTGGCCTCCCAGAGCAACCAAATATTATACTAATGTGTGGCAAAAGTCATTGAATTCTACTTAAGGGACTTTGAGGAGCTTTGAGGAGTGTGCAATCCTCAGGCACCAGTGACACATAGGTATTATGTAAAGACTTTTTTGCATATCCGTGGTGGCAGATATTACCACAGTTACGCCTACATGTCTTTTTTGCTTATCAGGTTTCATTAGTGATTCTGTATTAAACGTGTGGCCCAAAATAACTTTTCTACTTCCTATGTAGCCAAGAAGTCATCAAGTTGGACAAACCTTGCCCAGAGGTCAGGAATGTTGGAACTTTCCAAGTGAGCTGAATTTTACCAGGATCAGATGAAATAACAGCAGGTACAGAGTACATTACTGGGTTTATTGCCTAACAAAATTTCAGTAGAGGACCTTTTGTAGGACATCTATCATCCAAAACAAGCCTATTCTAGAGAAAGAAATAATATCTTAGGAAAAGTATAACTCAGAATTGTGTCACATACTGCTCAGGTCTGTGAAATCACTGTCTGATCTTTGGGCTTCTGTTCTTGCAGTTAATATCCCAGAAAAGCACTAGGTAAAAATCATAATCTTCCACTTGGTTACAAATCCATGAAGTGAAATGGAAAGTAAGGGTTGTTGAATCCCTTGGCCAGATATACAAACAAACTTTTGGAAGAAGGAATTGAGTGTGGAGAACAAAACCCCACTCTTTTATAACAGTTTGAAACCAACAACAAACCAGGATAGCCCCTACACATGCTTATCAGGAATAAGGTTAAGCATAAACATGGTAACCCAGGGCAACACAAATTGTGATGTCATCCACTGTGACCATGTAGTGAATTCATCCTGTAATGTCCTGATATACAGGCTTCTGGTCAAAGATACAAAGTGGCCTTTTATGCTCACTTCAGCTAGTATGCCTCAAGGGTTTGTATTAGAACACTTAGCCCTCTATCCACACACAGAGAAGTAATCTTCCATTTGTGCCTTATTGATTGTATTCACAGTTGTGATTCCTGGCACTAGGCTGACACAACAGTAGAGATTTTGTACAGCAGTGTGACTTAGGCTGAATCACAGCTGCCATTACTTCATGGAGTCACTTAAGTAGGACGCTATTTGTTTTTTGCTTTTATTATTTCTTTCTTGGAGACAGAGTTTCGCCCTGTCACCCTGAGTAGAGTGCCATGGCATCACAACTCACAGCAAGCTCCTATTCCTGAGCTTAGGTGATTCATTTGCCTTAGCCTCCCAAGTAGCTGGGACCATAGGAGCCCACTACAACAACTGGCTTTTTTTTTTTTTCAGTTTGTCCACGGCCAGATTCTAACTCACAGCCCTCATTATATGGGGTGGGTGCCCTACCCCCTTTGCAACAGGCAACCCCCCTGGAATGCTATTTCAAGGACCTGTTTGACACCTACCCCAAAACATACACTTGAGAGAAGCTTCCAAATTTGCTATACCTAGCTACAGCCTCAATTTTGCCATATTTTCACAGGTCTTAAGCTTGTCTACTTTGATTGAACCATCAAGGTAATTCTGGTCTTTTTAGATGGTGAAAATCTTTGTTGTTTTTTTTGTCGGTTTGTCTGTGCATGTCTGTCCCAGGCTAGATTTTCATTGCCTCAGCCTAGATCATAGCAACCTCAAACTCCAGGATTTACGCTCCCATATCTCTAGAACTACAGGTGCCTCTCACAATGGCAAGATGATTATTCACATTTTAGTAGAGATAGGGTCTGAAACTTGCTCGGTCCATTCTCAGAAGCCCCTCTTTCAAGAAATACACTAATCTCAGCATGCCAGATAGATGAGTTATAGATGAGTTGACACATACTAATACAGCACCCTACATTAATAGAATCAATAAGGAAAACCACACAGTCGCCTCAAGAGACACAGAAAAGGCTTTTGACAGAGAAAACATATCTTGTTGATAAAAACTTTTAGAAAGATTAGATGAGGAGAGGCACCTGTTGCTCAGTGAGTAGGGCACCGGCCCCATATACCAAGAATGGAGGTTTCAAAACTAGCCCCAGCCAAACTGCAAAAACAACAGGAGAAATCTTAAATGAGAAGAAAATTTTTTCAAGACTCCTAATGGGATTTATAGATGAGTTGACACATACAACGTGGTATATTCACACTATGTAATATTTTTCAACATTCAAAAAGATTAAAGTGCACATTTATGTTGCAATAGGAATGAACCTTAAAATCATTCTGATAAGGGAATAAGGCCACTTAGAAAAGACCACACAAAACATGACAGAATTCAGAAGAAAAAATCAAGACAAGGCCAATTGTCTCCAAGGAGTAAGGGGCAGGCAAGGGAGTGTGGTGGGGGAAGTGAAAGTGAATGCTAGTAGGTATTGACATTCTTTGTGTGGAGGGAGAAGACAAAGTTCTAAAATTAGATTGCAATTATAGCTGTATAACTGTGTGACTATACTAAGATACACAGAATTGTATACTTTCAAAAGGTGAACTAGTTATTTCAATAAAGCTAATTGAAGATATCTTCCAAAGACTGAGGTACTCAAAAGTCTCACAGCATGAGAAGTATGAAGGACGTGAGAGTACTTGAGAGACAGTCAACCCTATCTCCCTGCTCACTCACAGATTACCATGAATTGACATGGAAGGCACATTGTTCTATCCTGCAGAAGTTGTCATTTTCTGTTTTCTTGAGACAGAGTCTGACAACTTCCCCCTGGGTAAAGTGCCCTGACGTCATCCTAGCTAACTGTAATCTCAAACTCCTGGGTCAACAAATACTATTGCTCTGCCTCCTAAAGATCTGGGGGTCCAGGTGCTCCCCCACAGTGCCCAGTATGTTGGAACAGCCACTTTATGTTGGAACAGCCACTTTTACTTTCAAAATTGTTAGCATTACAAGTCTAAGCCACCACTCCAGACCTTAGTTGGAGTCTAAGCCACCACTCCAGACCTTAGTTGGAACAGCCACTTTTACTTTATGTTGGAACAGCCACTTTTACTTTTACTTTATGTTGGAACAGCCACTTATACTTTCAAAATTGTTAGCATTACAAGTCTAAGCCACCACTCCAGACCTTCAATTTTGGATGTTTTTCAAACTATGGTTGGTGGCCAGTGGTGTCGCTCCTTGTCTCATCTTGGCACATTAGGAGTTTCCATCAGTTGGATTGTCTAAGATTCTAAATTGGAGACCAGCCTAAGCACTATTGAGATCCCCATCTCTGAAGAACAATAACTGGCCAGATGTGATGTAGGGTGCTAGAGTTCCAGCTGAAGAAAATCGGTTTGCTTAATGACTACTCTTGAAGTTTTTTTGTGAGATATGATACCAGGATACCTACCAAGGGCAACAAAAGGAGACTCTATCTCAATATGTGAATTGATAAAACTATTGGTAGGGAACTTACCCCTCATTTATACATTTAACCATGCATCTAGAGTTAAAATTGGTCACCTAGATTGGATTTCAACCACAGAAATTATTCTCTCATAGGGAAATTGTTTTCCAACAACGTCTATTAATCAACCCTTTGGATTTTACATAATTATGACCCTTTGATATCCTAGATTCTTGAAGTCACTGGAAACTGCA
This sequence comes from Loris lydekkerianus, assembly GCA_963574355.1. NCBI lineage: Eukaryota > Metazoa > Chordata > Mammalia > Primates > Lorisidae > Loris > Loris lydekkerianus. The sequence continues at coordinate 20,997 of CAUYPK010107261.1, read as the reverse complement.
CACACAATGCCTTCTTGACTCAAATCAGGCTTTTCCTATGCACACTAAAAGATCCAGAGGATACCCTCCACCTCTTCTGTATAACTCCTTCAATCTGGGCCAATACTCCATTGCCCCAGTCAGTCCAATCCCTGGCACCAGACATCTCTGGAGAAAACCTACCCTTAAGTCTCTGGAGAAAATCTACCCATCAGATCAACTGGCAATATCCTAATAAACCAATCCCAATTCAGATTGTTCTGACTCATTGTCCCACCACCTGGGACTACAATAAATTTCCTTTATGTAGTCCCATATTCCATCTACCTACTGACCTCTCCTTCTACTGTGGCTCTTAGAAACTGTCCCGAGCAAATTTTCTTTTCTTTCTTTCTTTCTTTCTTTCTTTCTTTCTTTCTTTCTTTCTTTCTTTCTTTCTTTCTTTTTCCTTCCTTCCTTCCTTCCTTCCTTCCTTCCTTCCTTCCTTCCTTCCTTCCTTCTCTCTCTCTCTCTCTCTCTCTCAATATCTGTCTTTCTCTCTCTTTTTATTTTTTTTTCATTATTTTCATGAGTCAGACTCATACTATGTTGCACAGGTTAGAGTGTCATGGTATCAGCTTAGCACACAGCAACATCCAAGATTTGGGATGAAGGGATCCTCTGCCTCAGCCTCTGGAGTAGCTGAAACTAAAGGCAAAGGCCACAACCATTGACCACCTTTTCTATTTTAGTACAAACCCGGTGAGTGATTTGGTCTGAGGGTATTTTGCTGTTACTCAGCCTTATCTCCAAAATCTGAACTCAAGGGATCAACCCACCTTGGCCTCCCAGAGCAGCCAAATATTGTGGTCATGTGTGGCAAAAGACATTCATCTCTACTTATGAAATGCCATTATCAGAGATTTTGAGGGTTCTCCAATCCTCAAACACTGGTGACACATAGTGGTTATGTCAGGACTGCTTTTTCTATCTATGTTGGAATATATTACCACAATTATGCCCACTTATCTTCACAGCTTATCAAGTTTCATTAGTGATTGTGTATTAAACATGTGGCCTAAAATAACTCTTCTATTTCCTAGGTGTTCAGGAAACAAAAAGTTTGAAAACCCCTGGCCCCGAGGTCAGGAATGTTGGAGCTTTCTAGATGAGCTGATATTTTCCACGGTAAGATAAAAAGAATGAAGTTATGGAGTGCACTACTGGACACATTTCCTAACCAGATTTCGAGAGATGACATTCAGTAGGACACCTACCATTCAAAAAAAAACCTATTCTAGAGAAAGAAATAAAATCTCAGGAAAAGTAGAACTGAGAATTATGTGCTGTACTTGTCAGGTCTGTGAAATCACTGTCAGATCTTTGGGCTTGTGTTCTTGGTGTGTAACATCCCAGGGAAGACTTAGGTATAAACCATACTCTTCCACTTGATTACAAATCCATTATGTGAAAAGAAAAGTAAGAGTTGCTGAATCCCTTGGCCGGATATACAAACAAACTTTTGGAAGCAGGAATTGAGTGTTGAGAACAGAACCCTAGTCTTTTCTAACAGTTTGAACTGAAGGAAAAATCCAAATAGCCACTAAACATGTGTAGCAGGAATAAGGTTAAGCTTAACGATGGTAACCCAGGGCAACAGCCATTGTGATATCAGTCATGGTGACCACCCAGTGACTTCATCCTGTAATGTCCTGGGATCCCTTCATCCACAGACAAAGAATTGATCTCCCATTTGTTCATCATTTATTCTATTGATGGTTGAGATTTCTATCAGTGGGATGACACAACAGTTAAAATTTTGTACAGCAGTGTGACTCAGGCTGCATCACAGCTGACACAACTTTATATAGTCATTTAAGTAGGATGCTATTTGTTTTAGTATTTGTTTGTTTTGCTTTTTCTTGGAGACAGGATTTTGCTTTGTCACCCTCTGTAGAGTGCCCTGGCATCACATCTCACAGTGAGCTCCTACACCTGAGGTTAGGTGATTCTTCTGCCCCAGACTCCTGAGTACCTAGAACTACAGCAGCCAACAACACCTGGTTATTTTTTTCTTGCAGTTTGGCCGGAGCAGGGTTTGAATTCACTACACTCATTAAATGGGGATTGTTGCCTACACAGTGAGCCACAGACAATGCCTGTGGGACACTATTTCAAGGACCTGTTTGACAATTAACTCAAAACATCCATTTGAGAGAAGTTTACAAATTTACTATGGCTGGCTGCATCCTCAATTTGGTCATAGATTCACAGTTCTTATACATGTCTACTTTGTTAAATCATTGAGTTAATTCTGATCTTTTTAGATTATAAAAATATTTGTTGGGTAGTTGGTTGGCTTTTCTGTGCATGTGTGTGTGTGTGGGGGGTGTTTTTGAGCTATGGTTTCAGAACGTGGTCCAGGTTACTTTTTTGTGGCCTCAGTTTATATCATTGCAACCTTAAACTCCAGGATTCAGGCAATCCTCCTGCCTGAGAGTCCCATTTGGCTAGAACTGCAGTTTTCTGTCCAAATGCCTAGATAATTTTTCACATTTTAGTAGAGACAGGATGTGACACTTGTTCACTACTTTCTCAGCACCCCCTTGTTCAAGAACTCCACTCATCTCAACATACCAGAGGGCTGGGATTATAGGTATGAGCCATCTATTTTGGTCATTTTTTCTTTCTTTGTTTCCTTCTGTACCTCCCTCCTTTTAACCCTCCCTCACATTATTCTTCCTTACTCCATTTTTCTCTCTCTGATTCGCTTGATATCTCCATTTCTTTCTTTCCTTCATTCCATTCTATCCTCTACTTATCTCCTCTACACGTTATGGGAAACTGCTAGTAGCAAACAAACAAACTATACAAGTGATCCAGGAATGTGTAGTCTTGAATTCTATACTTGAAATGGGTGAATTGTGGAGTATATTATATCTCTATACAGTTGTTATTTTTAAATCTGTGGGCTTCTATCTACAAGAATTATTTTAGCACATCAGCACAATCCCTTCTGCATTTAAAATTATTTATTAAACATTGACTAATCACTTGAGCAAGCTTCTAAATAAAGATCACAAAAAAGAAAACAGCCATAGGGGACTGTGGAAAAATACCTTCAAGCATTCACTCAGTTTACCCAGCATGAAGTAATGACTGTGTTTCTCCACAGAGTAGAACACTTATAGACCTTTAGACAACATGTCTTTACTATACATCAGCCCTCTGGCCTGTATGTCTGAGGAGGGGAAGCATGCCCTTTGGCCTCAGGCTTAACGGTGCACAACTTCAGAGACTCAGCTTGTGGAATTTTAACCCCAAGCAAGCCAGCTCTGTGTGTGCCTCAGGGGAGCCCAGGTTCCTAAGCCTATGTGTTAGCAGCAGCTATTTTTAACTCACACTAAGCTCACTTTGGGTGCTTGATGTAGGATATGTTTATTTCTAAATATTATCCTACATAAATGAGGTGAAAGCTATGATAATAAGTAGGATGTAAGCACTACAATTTGTAGAAATAATCAACACATTATATCCTACAAAGACATGCATGTATTCATGATATATGTATATACAGCTTAATAATAAAATAAAATAAAATATTAAAAAACATTATATTAATAGAATCAATAAGAAAAAACACATGGTAAACTAATCAGACACAGAAAAGGATTTTGACACAGGCAACATATCTTGTTGATAAAGTCATTTAAAAATCTTAGTTTAGAAGGGAATGTCTTCAGGACTACTAATGGAATTTACAGATGATTTTATACATATAAAGAACTATATTCACACAATGAATATTTTTCAACAATCAAAAGGAATGAAGTGAACATTTATGTTACAATAGGATTGAATCTTAAAATCATTATCATAATGGAAAAAGATGGGGACAGGCAAGACAGCCAACTGGATCCAGCTTTCCACAGAGGATCCAATCCAGAAGGGGAGTTAAAGGACAGAAGTTTAGCAAGTAAGCTGATCGTTTAGAGCTGAGCCAAGAAAGAAGGTTGAAGAGCACACATCTACCCTGCTGAGGTGAATTGTGACCCTATGGAAATCAAAAATAGGTAGAAAATCTATTGCTCAGCGTACAGGAGTCCCCCCTCCCATGGGAATGGCTCACTGTATACTTTCTACAAACAATCGAGAAGAGTTCAGATCTCTTCCTATTTTATCCCATGAGATAGTATCTCTAAATTCCGGAACTCTTTCCCCAGATTAATGGCCTTCCCTTGGCAGGCATAAAACTGAACATAGATGCTACATGCAATTCTGAACTCCCAGAAATCCCCTCCACTCTCACTCCAGGGTCTGGAATTATGTCCCCTATGGAATCCAGGCTCTTGGGAATTTTCTAAAGAGGTGTGCATAGCACCTGGGCTGTTCCAGGTCTGTGCTGGTTCTGTGGCATTGGTGTGGTGTAGTGACTGTGAAGGAAGGGAGCCATACAGAAAAGGGTGAAGCAGTTCCCTGAAGACCAGTGCATCAATGGCAGTGGCAGGAACAATAGCACCCAAAGCCCTGGGGATAATTTGCAGAGACACTTCACCCCTCTCTTAGCAAACATAGGGATCTAGACGTCTACTCCTGTGGCAGTCACAGGCAGAAAAGATCTAGGAAGGAAACGCAGGCCTCATGAGCAAAAGGTGTGCCTGAAAGGGTATGTGCTGTGGTGGGGTTCTGCATGGACAGATAACAGAATCAGAGCATGCAAAGGGACAACATACTCCCAGGATGGGAATGAATAAGAATTGCTGCTTTTGTGATCACAAGATGTAACCTGCACCCAGGGAAGCATAGCACAGAAAAAAGCAGATGTAGCAGCAGTACAAGCCTAGGGAGCAGCAGAAAATGAGAGCCATTTGTGAGCTCAAATGGCACCTGCCCCAACACAATGTGAAGTGGAGCCTGTGACACCATCCCTGTGAAAATTGGCGAAATGGCAGCAGCACGGGTGGGGCTGTGTCACAGTTTCTGTGAATTCAAGCAGCACCTCGCCCACTGGGGAGTATACCTGAAACAGAAATGCTAATTTGACAATAATATACATTGCAGCAACATCAATCTGGGGCAGGACTGGAACTGAGTGAAACTCCCCAGCTTCCATTAAGCACCCGAGGTTGTCAGGCTTCAGGTCCCCCTGCAGTCTGGTAGAAAATTGTGGCGGCCTGAACAAGGAGACATAGATCTCTCTGTGACTCAGTCAGTCCTCAAACCCTGGAGCATATGCTCATTGCAGGGAACTGAGTCACAACCCTGTGGAGTTACAAGTGACTTGGTGTGACAGAGGTGCAAGATTGAACAGGAGGCTTCAACTTTACCAGACAATTTCATTTGCTTTCTGGGCCCTTCAGACTCCATGGAGCACCGGAGCGAGTCATAATCCTGTCAGCAGATGCCTGATATCTAGTTGCTGTAGACCTTTTCAACTCTCCAACATGAGACTTCCTGATGACTGGGACAATTGATATGAAACTCTTGACCTAGGTCAATCACCTGAGGACAATCCAAAGTGGAACTCTGGTTGTGTTGTGAGAAGGTTTGATTTTATTTTTCTAGTTGTTGCCCGAGGGTGTGGGATGTCTTAGTTGCTGGTATTTCTCCACAGCTGAGACTCAGGCAAGACTTGCTGATTCACTAAGATTAGACCGAGACCAGACGAAAACAAGAGAGAGACACTTACCCCCACAACATAAAACAGGTAACCAGTGGCTCAGGTCATAGTAATGTACAGGTCCTTTGAAAAGCTATAGGGCAGGGGTTATCAAAGTACAGCACATGGGACATATGAGGCAGTGTGATTGTATTTGTTCTCATTTTGTTTTTCTACTTCAAAATAAGATATGTGCAGTGTACATAGAAATTTGTTCATTTTTTTAAACTATAGTCCACTCCTCCAACGTTCTGAGAGAAAGTGAACTAGCCCCCTGTTGAAAAAGTATGAGGACTGCTACAGAGGAAAAGCTGCAGTCACCAGTCCCAGCTCTTGGTCAAAGGGCTGGTTAATCACTACTCTAGAAGCCCACAACTCAATTTCACCTCATCTAATCATCTAAAAATAGTGAAAAATAATCATGGGGCAGAATCAGTGGAAAAACTTTGGTAACATGAATCATCAGAGTAGATAAACTTCTGGAAGGAACAACAAGGCAGACACACTACAAGATCCCATTCATAAATAAATGGCTAAGATGTCAGAAATCAAATAAAAAATTTGGATGGCAAATACAATGAACAGAATGGAGGTATTAGAATTAGAAATTCAAGGAGCATTTCAAAACTTGTCTCAAGAATTTTATGATCACTTCTAAGAGTTTTGTGGTAGAATCTCTGGTATTTTCCAGATAAACAATCATATCATCTGTGAAGAGCAAAGGTTTGATCTCTTCTGACCCTATATGGATACCCTTGATCACCTTTTCTTCCCTAATTGCAGTGGTTAAAACTTCCATTACAATGTTAAAGAGCAGTGGAGACAATGGGCAGCCTTGTCTGGTTGCTGATCTAAGTGAAAATGATTTCAATTTAACTCCATTCAATATAATATTGGCTGTGGGTTTGCTGTAGATGGCCTCTATCAGTTTAAAAAATGTCCCATTATGAATGGATTAATAAATTTTGGTATATGTACACCATGGAATATTACGCAGCCTTAAAGAAAGATGGAGACTTTACCTCTTTCATGTTTACATGTATGGAGGTGGAACATATTCTTCTTAGAAAAGTATCTCAAGAATGGAAGAAAAAGTATCCAATGTACTCAGCCCTACTATGAAACTAATTTATGGCTTTCACATGAAAGCTATAACCCAGTTATAACCTAAGAATAGGGGGAAAGGGGAAAGGGAAGGGAGGGAGGGGGAGGTGGGCAGAGGGAGGGTTATTGGTAGAATTGCACCTGTGGTGCTTCTTACAAGGGTATATGTGAAAGTTAGTAAATGTAGAATGTAAATATCTGAACACAATAACTAAGAAAATGCCAGGAAGGCTATGTTAACCAGTGTTATGAAAATGTGTCAAATGGCCTATAAAACCAGGGTATAGTGCCCCATGATCACATTAATGTACACAGCTATGATTTAATAATATTTTTTTAAAAGTTTAATTCAAAGAAAAAATCACCAAATATTTTGACACATTGAGGCAAGATTTTCAGCCCTCAGAGATATGGTAAATACAGTAGAATCCCTCAGTAACAGAATGGATCATGTAGAAGAAAGGATTTCTGACACTGAAGATAAAGCTTTTGAACACTCCCAAATGCTCAGAAAGGAAGAGAAATGGAGAGCAAAAATGGATCATTTGCTCGGAGAATGTGAGATTTCTGGGACAATTTTTGAGAGTTCAATATAATATTCACATTATAGGAATTTCTAAAGCCAACAAGGTTGCTTTGAAAGGGAAGATGCTCTAAATGAAGAGATAATCAAGGATAACTTCCAAAACACGGAAGGATATTCAGAAATCCAGATAGCAGACAGTTTCAGAACCACAGAATTAATGAATTCAAATAAAGCATCTTCAAGACACATTATAATTAACCTCACCAAAATTAATAGGAAGAAGAAAATTCTGCAAGCAGCCAGATGTAAGGAAAGGAAAACATACAATGGTCGGAATATTATAATGTCTGCAGATCTCTATGCTGAAACTTAGCAATCTAGGAGAGGGTGGTCATCAACCTTTAGCCACTTAAAACAAAATAACTTTCAACCCAGTATTTTTTATCCAGGTAAACTAAGTTTCATTTATAATGGATGATTTAAATACTGTAATGACATTCACAAGTTGAAAAAATTTGCCATAACTAAACGAGCTCTACAGGATATTTTCAGACATATCTTCCATAATGACCACCACAATCCTCTACCACCAATGAAAACTCGCTCAGAAACTTTCGATCAAATACCAACTTCTACAGTGAAAAAAGGATTAAAAAGTACCACTGAACTTTTGAAATAATCGATATCTAAGATACTACAAGGCTTACAAACATTCTCAAGGAATGTTAATGGCTTAAATTGCCTTCTAAAGAGGCACAAGTTGGCTGACTGTATGCAAAAACTCAGGCCAGATATCTGCTGCATACAAGAATCTCATCTTGCCTTAAAGATAAATATAGACTAAGCATGAAGAGATGGTCATCTATAATTCAGGCAAATAGCAATCAGAAAAAAGCAGGTGTTGCAATTTTATTTGTAGATACAATGGGCTATAAACAAACAAAACTAAGGAAAGATAAGGATGGTCAATTTATATTTGGTAAGGGTAACACTCAATATGGTGAAATTTCAATTATAAACATTTATGAACCCAAGCAGAATGTGCCAATTTATAACAATGACTGTAATGGACATTATTAACTTGATTTCCTCAAGCACCATTATAGTTAGAAATTTCAATACCACTTTGGTGGTTTTGGATAGATTTTACAATAAGAAACTAAGCAATGCGCAGTGCTGGTAGCTCAGTGAGTATGGCGACAACCTCACACACTGAGGGTGATGAGTTCAAATGAAGCCCCAGCCAAACAGCAAAAATAAGAAAAAAATAGCCAAATGTTGTGGCAAGCGCCCATAGTCCCAGCTACTCAGGGGGCTGAGGCAAGAGAATAGCCTAAGCCTAGGAGTTTGAGATTGCTGTGAGCTAAGTGATGTCATGCCATTCTACAAAAGGTGATAAAACGAGACTCAGTCTCTACAAAAAAAATAGATAAAAAAAAAATAAAAAAAAGGAACAATACTATGTAAGGAAACTTTAACCTTAACCATTCAACGGTAGAATTTTACAGACATCTACAAAACATTTTATCCTAACAAAACTTAATAAACATTCTTCTCATCAGCCCATGGAACATGCCCCATAATTGATCACAGCTTAGGTCATAAGTCTAACCTCAGCAAATTTAAAAGAATAAGAATTATTTCTTGGATAGAGCCTGTGGCTCATTGAGTAGAGTGCTCACCCCATATACTGAGGATAGTGGGTTCAAACCCGGCCCAGGTCAAACAGCAACAAAACGTAGCTGCACTGTGACAGGCATCTTTAGTCCCAGCTACTTGGGAGGCTGAGGCAAGAGAATCGCCTAATCCCAAGGCCTGGAGGTTGCTGTGAGCAGTTATGCCATAGCACTCTATCAAGGGCAACAAATTAAGACTCTGTCTCTTAAAAAAAAAAAAAAAATAGAAAAAATATTCCTTGCATCTTTTCATACCATCATGGAATAACAGTTGAACTCAGTAATAACATGAATCTGGATTCTCATAGAAAAATATGGAAAGTAAATTACCTTATACTGAACAATAGCTGGGTCATAGATGAGATTAAGAAGAAAACTACCAAATTTTTGTAACAAAATGATAATGAAGACACAAATTACAGAACCTCTGGGATAGTAGAAAGGCAGTCCTAAGAGGGACATTTATACTATTGCAATCCTTCTTCAAGAGTACAGAAAGAGAGGAAGTTAATAACTTAATGAGACATCTCAAGCAACTGGAAAAGGAAGAGCATTCCAATCTCAAACCCAGCAGAAAAAAAGAAATAACCAAAATTAGAACAGAATTAAATGAAATTAAAAAGAAAGCATTAAACAACAGATAATAAATCAAACAGTTGGTTTCTTGAAAAGGTCGAAAATAGAAAAAGCTTTGGCAAAGCTAACCAGGATAAAAAGAATAAAATCTCTAATTTCATCAATCAGAAATTACAAAGACAAAATAACAACAGACTCTTCAAAAATTAAAAAAAAATAATGAATATTACAAGAAACTCTATTCTCAGAAATATGAAAATTTGAAGGGAATAAACCAATGCCTGGAAGCACACCACATTCCTAGACTTAGACAGTAAGTGGAAATATTGAAAAGGCCTATGTCAAGCTGTGAAATAGCAGCAACTATAAAAAAAACTCTCCAAAATGAAAAGTCCAGGAGCAGATGGCTTCACATCAGAATACTACCAAACCTTTAAAAAGTAACTAGTACCTGTTTAAATTATCTATTTCCAAAATACAGATAAAGAATTAATACTACCCATCACATTCTATGAAGCAAACATCATTTGTTCCCCAAACCAGGAAAAGACCCAATAAGAAAAGAAAATTATATACCAGTATCTATAATGAATATGGATGCAAAAATATTCAAGAAGATCCTAGCAAACAGAATCCAGCAACACATCAAAAAAATTATGCACCATGAACAAGTGGGTTTTATCCCAGCATCTCAAAGCTTGTTCAATATGCATAAATCCATAAATATATTTCATAACATAAACAAAATAAGATACAAAGACCATGTCATTCCCTCCATTGATGCAGAAAAAGCTTTTGATAATATCCAGCATCCTTTCATGATCAGAACACTTAATAGGTACAGGGTGGCTCAAAGTCATAGGGTGCCGGCCCTATATACCAGAGGTAGTGGGTTCAAACCCTGCCCTGACCAAAAACTGAAAAAAAAAAAAATCGGTACAGAAGGGACATTTTTTAAAAGGATATAAGTCATCTACAGAAAACCCACTACCAATATTGTATTGAAAGGATTTAAATTGAAATATTTTTCACTAAGTTCAAGAACAAGCCAAGGTTGCCCATTGTCCCTTCTGCTTTTTTACATTGTAATGGAAGGCTTAGCCATCTCAATCAGACAAGAAAAGGGGATCAAGGGCATCCATATGGGGTCAGAGGAGAACACACTTGGACTCTTCACAGATGATATGATTGTATATCTGGAAAACTCCAGGGTTTCAACTACAAACCTCTTAGAAGAGATCAATGAATCTCTCAGTGTTTCATATTATAAAATCAATGATCAAAATCTGTAGTATTTATATATATCAACAATAGTCAAGCTGAAAAAACAGTCAAGGACTCTATTTCCTTTACAGTAGTGCCAAAGAAGATAAAATTTTTGGAGTTTACCTAACAAGGGATGTGAAAGATCTTTATAAAGAAAACTCTGTAACTCTAAGAAATGAAATAGCTGAAGACGTTAACAAATGGAAAAACATATCATGCTCATGGCTGGGAAGAATCAACGTTGTTAAAATGTCCATACTACCCAAAGCAATATAAAAGAATCAACGTTGTTAAAATGTCCATACTACCCAAAGCAATATAAAAAAAATTTTAATGCACTCTGTATGACAGCACCACTGTCATACTATAAAGATCTCAAAAAATAATACTTTGTTTTATATGGAATCACAAAAAAACTCAAATAGCCAAGACATTACACAGAAATAAATACAAATCAGGAAGAATCATGCTACCAGACCTCAGACTGCACTTTAAATTGATAGATCAAAAAGTCATGGTACTGGCACAAAAACAGAGAGGTAGATGTATAGAACAGAATAAAGAACCAAGACATGAACCCTGTTATTACCATCATTTGATCTTTGATTAGTTAATTAAAAATATTCAGTGGAGAAAAGACTGCTTATTTACCATATAGTGCTGAATGAACTGGCTGAGTCTAAATAAGATAGACTCTCACTGGACTACAAATTTAAACTTAAGACATTAAACTATAAAAATGCTGCAAGGAAGTGTAGGGAAAACACTTGAAGAAATCAGCCTTGGTGAATAATTTATGAGAAGGATCCCCTGGGCAATTGAAGCAACACCAAAAATTTATTACCATGATCTGATCAAACTAAAAAGCTTCTGCACAGTCAATAACACAGTAAATAAAGCAAGTATATAGCCATCAGAATAGTAGAAGATATTTTCAGGCTCTATCTTTGACAAAGGTTTAGAAACCAGAATCCACTGAGAGAACTCAAACGTATTAGCAAGAAAAGAACAACTGATCCCATCTCAGTGGGGGCAAGGGACTTGAAGAGAAACTTCTCTTATGAAGACAGGTGCACGGCCTACAGAAACATGGAAAAATGCACTTCATCCTTAATCATCAGAGAAATGCAAATCAAAACCACTTTGAGATATCATCTAACTACAGTAAAATTAGCCCACATTACAAAATTTGTAAATTATAGATATTGGCATTGATGTGGAAAAAAGGGAATACTTCTGTATTGCTGGTGGGAATGCAAACTAATACATTCCTTTAGAAAAGATGTTTGGAGATCACCTAGGGATCTAAAAATATACCTGCCATTTCATCATTGAAATACTCTATTAAGTATATATCCAGAGGACCAAAAATCACATTATACAAAATATATTTGTACCAGAATGTTTATGGCAGCCCAATTCATAATTTCTAAGTCATAGAAGAAACACAAGTGCTCTTCAACCCATGAATGGATTAAGAAATAGAAACACAAGTGCTCATCGACCCATGAATGGATTAATAAATAGTGGTACATGTACACCATTGAATATTATGCAGCCTTGAAAAGAGGGAGACTTTACCTCTTTCATGTTTACATGGATGAAGCTGGAACATGTTCTCTGGAGTAGCTGGAACTAAAGGCAAGGGACACAACACTTGACTACCTTTTCTATTTCAGTAGAAACTGGGTGGGAAATCAGGACAGAGGGTGTCTTGCTGTTGCTCAGCCTTGTCTCCAACACCTGAACTCAGGGGATCAGCCCATATTGGCCTTCCAGTGCATCCAAATATTCTAGTTATGCATGGCAAATGTCATTGAACTCTAATTAAGAAATGACCTCATCAGACTTTGTTGAGTGTTCAAATATAGGGATTAAGTCAGGACTGTTTTGAATATCTGTGGTGGCAGATATCACGACAAGTATGCAGGAATCTCTTTTTTGTTAATCAGGTTTCATTAGTGATTGTGCATTGAACGTGTGGCCCAGCAAACTCTTCTACTTTCTATGTGGCCAAAAAGCCAATATTGTGGACACACCTGGCATGGACGTCAGAAATGTTGGAAATTTCCAGATAGGCTGAGGTTTCTAATGATCCTTATAAATAACTGCAGGCATAGAGTACACTACTGGACACATGTCCTAACCAGATTTCAAGAGAGGATCTTCAGTGAGACCCTACAATCCCAAATAAGTCTATTCAAGAGAAAGAAGGAAAACATCAGGAGAAGCACCAGTGAGAATTATGTGACATACCTGTTAGGTCTGTGAAATCACTGTCCAATCTTTGGACTCAGGTTCTTGGTCTATAACATCCCAGGGCAGCACTGGGTATAAGCCATACTCTTCCACTTGCTTACAATTCCATGACTTGAAAAGGAAAGAAGGAGTTTTTGCACTCCCTAGGCCACAGATACAAACTTTAGGATGCAGATATTTAGTGTGCAGAAAAGAACCACACTCTTTTGTAACAGTTTGAACCCAGTTAGAAACCTGGACAGCCACTACACGTGCTCATTAGGAATAAGGGTAAGCTTGAAGATGGTAACCCAGGACAACAACCATTGTGATGTCATCCACAGTTACCATATAGTGACTTCATCCTATAATGTTCTGGGATCCAGATGACCTTGACATCTTCTGCTCAAAGATACTAAGTGGCATTGTCTGCTCACTTCACCTGGTGTCCCTCAAGTGTTTGAACTAGGACAGTTCTTAGACCTCCATCCACAAACAGAGAAGTGATCTCCCATTTATGCCTTATTGATTCTATTAAAAGTTAAGATTCCCAGCACAAGACTCACACAACAGTTGAGATTTTGTACAAGAATGTGACTCAAGCTAGATCAGAGCTGACAGAACTGCATGGAGTCACTTAAGTAGGACAGTATTTGTTTCTTTTCTTTTTCTTTTTTTTTTTTTAATTCTTTGAGACTGAATTTCACTTTGTCACTCTCGGCAGAATGCCATGGCACAACACAGCTCAGAGCAGCCTTCAACTACTGTGCATAGGTTATTCTTTTGCCTCAATCTACCAAGACACTGGAACTATAGGCCCCTACCAAAACATCTGGCTGTATTTTGTTGCAGCTTGCTTGGGGCTGAGTTCAAACTCATGACACTTGCTATTAGGATCCAGCTCTCTACCCGTTGATCTATAGGCATGGCCCATGGGACACTTTTTCAGGAGCTTTTTGACACCTATCCAAAAACATCCATTTGAGAGAAGCTTACAAATTGACTATGACTAGCTACACCCTCAATTTGTTCATTGCTTCACAGGTGTTAAGCATGTCTACTTTGCTTGAATCATCAAGGAAATTCTGGTCTTTTTAGATGATGAAAATGTTGATTGGTTTGTTGGTTTGTATGTGCATGGGTGTGTTTCTGGGTATTTTTGAGATACAGTTTCTGTATGTGCCCCAGGATAGTCTTTTGTGACCTCAGACTAGATCATAGCCACCTCGAACTCCCAGATTCGGGCAATCCTCCTGCTTGAGGTCCCCAAGTGTCAAGAACTACAGGTGTCTTTTTCAATGCCTAGAAATTATTTCACTTTTTAGTAGAGACAGGGTCTCACACTTGCTCAGTCCGTTCTCAGCACCCCCTCATTCAAAAACTCCACTCATATCATCATTCCAAAGGGCTGAGATATTGGTGTGAGCCACCAAGTTTAGTCATTTTCTCTTTTTTTGTTTCACTCCATCCCTCCATCCCTTTGCCCCTCCCTCAAATTATCCTTCACTCCTCCAATTCTCTTGAACTCATTCATGAGCTCTCCCCATTCTATTCTTTCCTTCATTCCTGTTTTTCTTCTATCTCACTCCTCTACATCTTAATGAAAATTTATCTGGTAAGAAACAAACAAAATATACAAGTGAACCCTGAATGCGTAGTATTAAACTCTATACTTGAAATAGGTGAATTGTGGAGTGTGTAAATTATATCTGAATAGAGTTGTTATTTTTTAATCTATGGGCTGTTATTATAAGGATAAGAAAAAAAAAAAAAAAAAAAACCTTAACCAAAACATAGGCATAGATGAGCACCACAGCTCACACCTATAATTGCTGCATTATCAGAGGCTGAGGCAGAAACATCATTAGAAGCTAAGGGCTTTCAGACCAGAATGAGCAACATAGTAAGACCCTATTTTTCCAATAAATTAGTTCAAAATTTCCCCAACAGTGGTGCCATGGGCCTGTACTCTGAGCTGATGAGAAGAATAAACTCAGGAGGATCACTTGAGCTTAGCAGCTAGCATTTCCTCGAGCTATGATGGCACCAATGTATTTTTCTAGGACAAAGGGGGAAATGAAGTATTCAATCCAGAAGAAATATACTGTATAGGTGCATGAGAAGTTTGGTAACATATAAAATATTTTATACACGTATCCCAAATGGAATTTATTGCCAGGATTGCAGGTCTAGCTCAATAAGGGAATATCAACTAATAGAACACACAACCTTAATAAAATCAATAAGAAAAACCATACATTTGCCTCAAGAGACACAGAAAAGGCTTTTGACAGAGACAGCATATATTGCTGATAAAATCTTTTGGGAATCTTATATTAGAAGGGAACATCTTCAGGACTACTCAGGGGATTTACAGATGATTGGATACATACAAAATACTATCGTCACACGATGGAATAGTTTTCAAAAATCAAAAGGAATGAAGTTAACATTTATGTGCCAATAAAAATGAACCTTAAAATAATTATGATGAGGGAACAAGGTCACTTAAAAAAGACCACAGAGAGGAAGACAACTCAGAAGAAAACATCAAGAGAAGGCCAATTGTCTGCTAGGAGTAGGGGGCCAGTGTTAGAGGGTGGTGGAGAAGATGAAAGTGACTGCTAGTAGGTATTGACTTTCTTTTGTGGGGGGAGAAGACAAAGTTCTAAAATTAGATTGTGATGATAGCTGTACAATTGTGTGACTATACTAAGAAACAGAATTGTACACTGTTCCGAACAACTGTACAATTGTCCACATCAGAGGGTGAACTACCTATTTCCATGAAGCTCCTTGATGAAGTTCTTCAAAAGATGAGGTGCTCAAAAGGTTCACAGCGTAAGAAGTATCCAGGAGGTGAGAGGACTTGAGAGACAGTCAACCCTATCTCCCTGCTCACACACATGTTACCATGAATTGACATGGAAGGCACATTGTTCCATTCTACAGAAGTTGACATTTTCTTCTTTTAGACAGTCTGACTACTTTCCACTAAGTAGAGTTCCTTGAGGTTATCCTGGATAACCTTAATCCCAAAGTCCTGGGCTCAAACCTTCCTATTTCCTCAGCCTCCTCAGTATCTGTTAGTCTATGGCCTCCCCCACAGTGCCCAATAATTTGGAACACCCGCTTTTGCCTCCCAGATTATTAGGATTACAGATGTGAGCAATAACTCCAAAGTTTGTAGTTGGAATGTTTTTCAAACTATGGTTCATAGCCAGCAGTGGTACTTCATGCCTGTCATCTTGTCACTTTTGGAGGACCTGTCAGTTGGATAGTCTGAGATTCTGCATTAGAGAACATCTGAGCACTAGTGAAATCCCCATCTCCAAAGAATAAAGAACGGCCATATGTTATGCAGGCACTAGAGTCCCAAGTGAGAGATTAGGTTTGCTTGATGAAAGGACTTGAATATCGCTGTGAACTGTGATACCAGGGCACTCTACTGAGGGCAAAAAAATGAGACTCTGTCTCAATATGTAAATGGAGAAAACCGTTGGTAGGGAACTTACTCCTCATTTTTACTTTTGATAACGGATCTATAGTTGAAATTTTTCTCCTAGATTAGACATTAGCTAGAGAAATTATTCTCACTTTGTGAAATTGTTTCCCTACAACCTCTATTAATCAAACATTTGTATTTTATGTAACTCTGACCCTTTTATATCCTGGATTCTTGTAGTCACTGGAAACTTCCCACACATTGAATTCTTTTTTCTTGTTTTTTGTAAATACACAATCTCACTTTATTGCTCTCATTACAGTGTGTGGCCTCACACAGCTCACAGCAACCTCCAAATCCTGGACTTAGGCGATTGTCTTCCCTCAGCCTCCCGAGTACCTGGGACTACAGGCGCCATACACATCACCTGGCTATTCTTATGTTGAGATATGGCCATGGCCGTGTTTGAACCTGCTACCCTTCGTATATGGGGCCAGGGCTTTACCCACTGAGACACAGGTGCCACCACATCACACTGTGAATTCTTAATTTAAAGAAGGCTTTTCATATGCACATTACAGATCTATAGTACACTCTCCACCTCTTGTGTTGGGCTACTTCAATATGAGTAAATATTCCCTTCCCCCAATCAGTCTGAGCCCAGTGATCAGACATATCTGGAGAATCCCTACCCTTCAGATCAATTGGCAGTATCCTAATAAACCAATTCCAAACCCACTTATCCTGACACATTTCACCCCCCTGGGGACAAAAAATAAATCTCCTTTATGTAGTCCCATATTTCCTCTGCCTACTGACCTCTCCTCCTATTTCTACTCTTGGACATGTGCCTACCAAATTTTCATTCTTTTTTATTATTTTTCATGAGACAGAATCTTAATATATTGCCCAGGCTGGAGTGTCATGGAATCAGCCCAGACACATCAACATCCAATCCATCAGTTGAAGGTATAATCCTGCTTTGGTCTGTGGATTAGATGGAAGTAAAGGCAAAAGCCACAACCTTTGATAACCTTTTCTATTTTAGTACAAACCAGGTGTGATCAGGGCTGAAATTATCTTGCTGTTCCTCAAACAGACATCAAGCACAGTGGATCAGCTCACTTTGGACTCACAGAGCAACCAGATATTGTAGTCATGTGTGACGTAAGTCATTTAGGTGTGCTTAAGTTATGATCTTATCAGGGCATTTGAGGAGTGTCCAATACTCAATCCCAGGTACACATGGAGATATCTAACTATTTGGATGAAGGTATCATCCTGCCTATGCCTCTGGAGTAGCTGAAATAAAGACAAGGGCCACAACCCTTGACAACCTTTTATATTTTATTACTCACCAGGTGTGTGATCAGGAATGAGGGTATCTTGATATTGCTCAGCCTTGTCTCCAATCATTGAGCTCAGGAGATCAGCCCAGCTTGGCCTCCCAGAGCAGCCAAATATTATAGTTATTTTTAGCAAAAGTCATTGAGCTCTACTTAAGGGGCATTGAGAGGCATTGAGGACTGTCCAATATTCAGGCTCCAATGACACATGGGGATTATGTCAGGACTGTATTGCTTATCCGTGGTGGCAGATAACACCACAATTATGCTCACATCTCTTTTTTTCTTATCAGATGTCATTACTTATTGTGTATTGAACATGTAGCCCAAAATAACTATTCTACTTCCTATGTCGCCAAGAAGCCCAAATTTTGGACACCCATGGCCCAGAGTCCAGGAATGCTGAAATTTTCCAGATTTGCTGACATTTTGCAGGATCTAAAGAAATAAGTGCAGGTATGGAGTACACTACTGGACACATTCCCTATCCAGATTTTGAGACAGGACCTTCAGTAGGACACCTACCGGTCGAAACAAGACTATTCTAGAGAAAGAAATAAAATATCAGGAAAAGTAAAACTGAGAATTGTGTGACATACCTCTTAGATCTGAGAAATCACTGTCTCATCTTTGGGCATGGGTTCTTGCTCTGTAACATTCCAGGGGAGCACTAGGTATAAACCAAACACTTCCACTTGCTTACAATTCCATGACATGCAAAGGAAGAAAGGGTTGTTGAATCCCTTGGCCAGATATAAAAACAAACTTTGGGAAGCAGGAATTGAGTGTGGAGAACAGAACCCAACTCTTTTATAACAGTTTGAACCCAACAACAAACCCAGATAGCCACTACACATGCTTCCCTGGAATAAGGTTAAGCATAAACATGGTATCCCAGGGCAACACCCATAGTGATGTCTTTCACTGTGACCATGTAGTGACTTCATCCAGTAATGTACTGGGATCCAGGCCTCTGGTCAAACATACTAAGTGGCCTTTTATGCTCACATCAGCTGCTATGTCTCAAGGGTCTGAACCAGGACACTTCTTAGCCCTCCATTCATACACAGAGAAGTGATCATCCATTTGTGCCTTGTTGATTCTATTGAAGGTTGAGATTGCCAGCACTAGGCTGACACAACAGGTGAGATTTTGTACAGCAGTGTGACTCCAGCTGCATCACAGCTGACATAACTTTATGGAGTCACTTAAGTAGGACATTATTTTATTTGTTTTTTGCTTTTTTTTTTTTTTTTTAACCTTGGAGGCAGAGTTTCATTTTGTCCCTTGGTACTGCTCACAGAAAGCTGCTACTCCTGAGCTTAGGCAATTCATTTGCCTTAGTCGCACAAGTAGCTTGGACTACACGAGCCCACTACAACACCCAGCTATTTTTTGTTACACTTTGGCTGGGGCCAGGTTATCACTCACCACCCTCTTTATATGGGGCTGGTGTCCTACACACTTTGTCACAGGCAATGCCCCTGGAACACTATTTGAAGGACATGTTTGACACCTACCCCAAAACATGCTTTTGAGAGAAGCTTACATTTTTACTATGCCTGTCAACAGGTTCAATTTGGTCTTATTTTCATAGGTCTCAAGCATGTCCACTTTGCTTCAACCATCAAGGTAATTTTTGTCTTTTTAGATGATGAAAATATTTGTTAGTTTGTTTGTTGGTTTGTCTGTGCATGTGTGTGTGTATGGGTATTTTTGAGATATAGTTTTTGTATGTGGCACAGGCTGGTTTTCATCACCTCAGCCTAGGTCATAGCAACCTCAAACTCCAGGATTCAGAAAATTCTCCCACAGGAGACACCCATTTGGCTAGGAATACATTTTTGTGTTAAAATGGCTAGATAATTTTCCACATTTTAGTAGAGACAGATTCTGACTCTTGCTCAGTCCATTCTCAGCACCCACTCCTTCATGAATTCCACTCATCTCAGAATGCCAGAGGGCTGGGATTATAGGTGTGTGCAGCAAGTTGGTCATTTTCTCTTCCTTTGTTTCCCTCTGGCCCTCCCTCTCTTTGGCCCTACCTTCCTTCCAGCAATAGTCTATCTCTCATTCACTTGCTCTCTCCATTCCTTTTTTTCCCCTTCATTTCTTTCTTCCCTGCATCACTCTCCTCTAAAACTTAAGAAAAACTTCTGTAGTAAAAAAACAACCAAACTATACAAGTGATCCCCAAATGTGTAGGCTTGAACTCTATACTTAAAATGGATGAATTGTGGATAGTGTAAATTATATCAGAATAAAGTTGTTATTTTGTAATCTATGGACTATTATCTATGAGGATTCTTGAGAAAAATCTTCAGCAACACATAAGCATGCATGAGTACCATAGCTCACACCTATAATCCCAGCAATTTCTGAGGCCGAGGCAGAAAGATCACTGGAAGCTAAGGGGTTTCAGAGCAGACTGAGCAACCTATACCCAACTTATCCAAGAAATAGGTGCAAAAGTTTCCCAGCAGTGGTGGCATGGGCCTCTACTCTCAGCTGCTGAGAAGAATGAACTCAAGAGAATCAATTGAGCTTAGCAGCTTGCATTTTCATTTCCTTTTTTTCTTTTTCTTTTTTTTTTTTTTTTTGAATGTAACAAAGAGAAATTTTATTTGGGAAGAACAAAGAAAGTTTAGAGCACTTCTACAGAGTTGGAAGTGGATTTCTTTCATGAAGGAACAGAGGTGAGAGAGAATGATTTTTTTTTTTTTTTTTTTTTTTGTACAGGTTTTGGCTGGGGCTATGTTTGAACCCACCACCTCCAGCATATGAAGCCGGTGCCCAACTCTTTTTTTTTTTTAGTTTTCTTTTTTTTTTATTGTTAAATCATAGCTGTGTACATTAGTGCAGTCACTTTTACCCATTCTAAGATGTACCATAGATGTGGCCCCACCCATTACCCTCCCTCAACCAAAACCTTCCACCTCCCTTCCCCTTCCTTGGCCCTTTCCCCATATACAGTTGGGTTATAGCCTTCATGTGAAAGCTATAATTTAGCTTCATAGTAGGGCTGAGTACATTGGATAATTTTTTCTTCAATTCTTGAGATGCTTTGCTAAGAAGAATATGTTCCAGCTTCATCCATGTAAACATGAAAGAGGTAAAGTCTCCATCTTTCTTTAAGGCTGCATAATATTCCACGGTATACATGTACCACAATTTGCTAGTCCATTCGTGGGTCGATGGGCACG
>CAUYPK010107260.1:0-13525 GCA_963574355.1 Loris lydekkerianus | reverse complement strand
CCGCCCGCCCGCGCGGCGTCTGCGCCCCGGCCGGATGGGCCGCGGCTGGCTGCCTCGCGTCAGGGCACCGGCCGGATGCTGCAGGCGGCCGTGCGTCTGTGCACCTGCTGGATGCTGCAGGTGACTGTGCGTCTGTGCACCTGCCGCCCCGGGGCGCGACTCCCAGTCGCTGTAGCTGGTCTGAAGCTCCGTCCCCGTCGATTCCTCGCTCGGCCTCTGGGAACAGCTGCTGCAGCTCCTGCGTGTTGATGGGGGCTTGCCTGTGTCCTCTGAGCTTGGAAATCTGTGCTTTGGGATAAAAATATTTTGACTGTCCTAATATGTGACTGCATTTTCTTCTGTCATAAACTATTGCTGCTAAAAAGTCTGATGATCATCAATTTTCTTCCCCTTTTGTGTCATTTGCTCTTCGTTTTCTAGGTGCCCAAAGGGTATTTTCCTTCTTCTTCTTCTTTTTTCTCTTTTGAAGTCATGCAATTTTACTGGAATATATTCTCAGTAACATCGTCTGCAGTTTCAATATGAAACTCAAAATCTTTTATTTCAGGAAAATTTCCTGTGATTACTGGATTTATTACTTGTTCTATTTCCTCACATGGCCTTCCATCCGCTATTAACCATATGCTCGATTTTTTTTTGCCTATATTCAAAATTCTTTACTTTCTCTTGAATCTTTTTTTCTTCATTACGTTTTGGTTTTTAACATTTTTGGCGTTTCCTCTTTTACTCATCTGCTGTGTGTGATTTCTAGTTTGTTTCACTTTTAGAATTTTTTTCCTCTCTTATTTCTGATTAAATCTAGGGTTACAGCACATCATGTTGGAGCTTTCCAAACTCTGTGTCATTCTTTACTGTCTTGTGCGCCTTTCTTAATGTTTGTTACTGAGTTTTGTAGTAGTAGGTTACAGTTTTGTTCTGTTTTGTGGGCATATTTTTTGGCATGCTTTCATTTCCTACATAACTCCCTAAGCCAGCGCTTCTCAACCTGTGGGTGGCAACCCATAGGAACTGTATTAAAGGGCCGCAGCATTAGGAAGGTTGAGAACCACTGCCCTAAGGAATATGATATTGGTAACGTTTTTCCTGCTTGTGTTTTTGTGAAATGGATTTTCCTAAGGTGGAGTTAGGAAGGCTTATGGAACCAACAAAGCCTCCCCTTCTATTGTTTTATGTTTTGTTTAAAAATATGGCAATGTGCTTTGGGGATTCTTTCTGGACTTTTCGTTTATTTGTTTTGTTTTTTTCTTGTTGTTTTTGTTGTCTCTAGCTTGTTCAATTCTGATTCTCTTTCAGCAGTTTTTTCTTCAATGTGTGTTTCTGCCCTGAAGGGAGCCCTGGTGGGTCAGTCTGAACGTTGATGTTCTCTCTGGTCCAGCTTGCTCAGTCCCTGGGGACAGGGGTTCTGCCCACAGGTACCAGCTGCTGTGCCCGGCACCACTGAAAACGTTAGCATTCTCCTGCCCTCAGGCCTCACCCGTACTGCCCTTCAGCTTGCCCTGCGGATGTGCAGATATCAAGCAGTTTCAAGTCTGTTGATCATTTGTCTCCAGCCTTGTATTTTGGGGTTCATGGGTACAGGTTCTCATTTAATGTTGTTTTAAAAGCTGACTGTGGTTTTGTTATCTAAAAGTTTGCTCTGTTTCTATGAGGGGATTTTCAGAGATTAAGAACTACACTAAGACCATTGTCATTTTCACAGAGTCCTCCCTCCAAGTAGTTTTCCAATAGACCCCACTCATACTGATAACCCTTGGTAATAGTCAGTGGTTCCATGGTGCATACATATATATTAGTACACAAAAGTGAAAAATTATCAATCACCTGTTAATGGTCTTTGATAGGTAGTGCTGTTCAGGGAGTCCTGAGTCCATCTTGAAATAATTTGGTAGAAATTTTATTTAAGAGTAAGCAGCAAATCCTTTTCTTTTGCTAGTGATATAGTGATAAAGCTTTCAGACTCATATTTTCCCTCATAAAGGAATAATTTTACTGGAAAACAAAACTCCATCCAGACTAAAAACTTCAAAGTGTTTTAAGGGACAGTTTTAATCAGATGATGGAACTATGAAAAAGAATAGAAACAAAAATAATCCACTAACTTGGAAGTAATTTTTTTTTTTTTTTTTAGTGGTCTGGTGTCTGCAGTAGGCTGTAGGAGATTATCGGTCTGTGCATGACATCAGTGGTAATCATTTCTAGACAAGGGAAGGCTTATGTAGGGAACTCTTAGAGTGCTGTGAAATGATCCAAATTGGAAGGCAGAGAAATAAAAATGTATATTTGCTTAAAAGGCCGTGTGTGCTCATAACAACGAGCTGTTACCGTGGGTCTCTCATCTCAGTTCCTGCAGATGAGAAGCCCACTTCCCTCGCTTTCACAGAGAAGAGAATCATGATTCCAAACCGGGCAGGTGTTCGCCAAGTTGCTATGGTGAGAGGACAGAAAAAAAACAGAATTCTAAATGTTTATGAAATTGAAATCTCTCACCCATCAACCCTTTCTTGATAAACTACACGTATGTATTTTAAAAAAATAAGTGAATTGATACTGCATTAAGAAAATACCTCCTATCATGGATAGGTTTTTATACAGTGTGGAAATATTTCTAATATAAATCTGGCTTTCTTATTTTACAATAATAAGCAAATGCAGTTGGCTGTTATAATAGCAATAAACATATTCTTTATTCACTACATTATAAGCTTTAGTTTGTCTCACTCTTCAAAATATCTTTGTTAACACAATCATTATAACAAATTGAAAAGTGCTCTAAATTAATTTTTCCTCAAGGTGATTTTGGATACTCTTGAAGAAAAACAACTTTATATTTTTTCAGATTTAGTATTTTAAAGCTTGTTTGTTGCTCACTGAGATGCTTATGTGTCTGGATATGGATGGAAGACACAAGGAAAGGCTTTTATTCTTATTTTTCTATGCCAACAGTTGGGGCCTGGGGATAAATGTCCATTACGTATTTGTTATTAGGCATAAATTACCAAGAACTGCACATGACAAGTAAGAGATGTGGTGCTTCTGGATTTATCTCAGATTAATATTATTAATGAAAAATAAGGTCATGGAAACATATTCTCAAGTATTTAACCTGATATGAAAATTATTAGAAAACATCATCCTAGATGCATATTTTTGGATATTCAAATTATACATTTCTTAAAATCAAGCAGGTTTGGGATGAGACCATATACTTTGTATAATTAATCAAGATTTTATCAAGAGAAAAAAGCTATAATACATTCATCTATTTATCCATTCGATAAGCATTCATTTATTGAGTGTATATGTTTCAGGCTTTGTTGCAACATCACAGACTTTGTAGAAGTATTTACTTTTACCTAGAGCTATTGTTTTGTTTGTATTTTTCTTTTTTTTTATGTCTAAATGATAGTGAGCTGATAGTCGGGGTGCCTGGCTCAGAATCTGTGCTCTGCACTGGAATTGCAGTGTGGTTTGTGATCAGATATTTAATTCATCTTTTATCTCACAGGAAAACAGAGAAGAAAAAGCCCTTGGTGGTGTTGTATCGGGAAACAGAAGCAGTCTAGGCATAATAGCCACAGCTTGGAAATCAGAGCATGTTCCTCAGTGATGCTGAGGAGTAACAATTGATATGGGGCTGATATCTTTTGTATTTTAGACCAAAAAGCTAAGAAAGATGACTAGTTGCTTTGTGGAATTAACATGACTTCTTTGGGAAAATACAAAAGCTGGGGTAGGGGACTGCAAGTGCCTGAAAACTGTTAAGCTTTGCTAGAGATAAGAGATACAGTCCTGAGGAGACGCATTTAAACCTGAGAGGGTGGCTCAGGCCCTGCTTCACTCACAAAACCTGGCAGAGGAATGAATGAGCATCTTCCCTCCTGCCCAGCTGCCTTCTCCCCTCTAAATCTGAGAAAGTATCTGAAGGGGAAAGTGGGGACACACATGTGACTGCCCCTTAACACTGTCCCAGGAGAAAAAGAAGATGACCCCCTCCCCCTCTAGTGACATACAGGGAAGGGCCTGAAGGGGTGTCATGGCAAGGTGGGTGGGCCACTCTCGAGTTTGGCCAGAGAGAAGTTAGGAATTCCTAGAGGAAAAAAATATAACATTGAAAGTTAGTAGACAAGGATCGGTGGTTCAAGCCCGTGATCCCAGCATGCTGGGATTTCAAGGCTGGCAGATTGTCTGAGCTTAGGCGTCTGAGACCAGCTGGAGCAAGAGTGAGACCCCATCTCTACTAAAATAGAAAATTAGCCAGGGATTGTGGTGGGTGCTTGTAGTCCCACCTAGTTGGGAGGCTGAGGGAGGAAGATCACTTTGAGCCCAGGAGTTTGAGGTTGCTGTGAGCTGTGATGATGCCATGGCACTCTGCCTGAGGTGAGAGAGTGAGACTCTGTCTCAAAACAAAAAAAATAAGTTAATGATAGAATTAATATCACTACCCTTTCATAGATGTTTTCCTGCTTCTATCTTTGCAGTGAGGTAGTAGAGTATGGGCAATATCCTCACAGGCATTGTAAAAGTGTGGCTGTTGTAATTAATTAAGATGATATAGTGACACATTGGCTAATACATGTAAGGCACAATTGCAGTCGGTGATCTTGTGGCTATTACCTAATCTCACCACATATGCCTTTTAGGACTGTCATCTTTTCAGAATTTACAAAGGAAATAAAAATCAGGCTATTATCTGACTTTTGCTCCCGAGGAACTAATGAGCAAGAGTCATTACTCACAACCAAATAATTAATTGGGTTTCCACTCTGCGCCAGACAGAGAGCTGGGATCTGGGCTCACTTAGATAAGAAACAGCTCTGCGTCTCACGGCAATCACAGCGTAAGGAGAGACAGGTAAACAAATCATTGCCATATAAGTTGATAAATGCTATAATAAAGCTGTGAACAGATGCCACAAATGTTGAGGAGGGAGTGTTTCAGGGCCTCCAGCAGAAAGCAAGGCTTATCAGAGTAACTGGAACTGGACTTATAACGGGGACTTTAGGATGCTGAAAGAAGGGGCATCAGAACACCCTGAGGGTATCAGCACAGGCAAAGACACACGGGGTCTGTGCAGCCACAGTCCAGGGTCAGCCTCAGCAACAAGTTCTGTCTTACCAAAGAGCTTGAATTTAATGCTGAGGCAAACACAAAGGTATTTGGAAGAATTTACTCAAATTCTGTGCCACGCCACCATGTATGTGACAGTGTGGTATATTATAACTGATACCAAAAGGGTTAAAGGTAAGATGAGAGAGAGAGGAAGGCTTATAATAGAGTTAAAAGTGACTTAAGCAAAAAATGTTATTTCCTTGGAACAAGATAGATTAGTAATCCTGGATCGACTTAGTCACTCACTATCATCAAGACTCAAAGATCTTGGGTCTTGGTGGAGGGAGGGTAATGGGTGGGGCCACATCCACAGTGCATCTTAGAATGGGTGCAGGTGATTGCACTAATGTACACAGCTATGATTTAACAATTAAAAAAAAAAAGACACAAAGATCTTTTCGCCTTTTATCTTTAACTTATGATTTTATTGTTAAAAAATAGCTCCAAAAGCAGCAGGTGTCATCTCCTTATACCTCAGTCCACACAGCAAGGAACACGAAGATGGCTGAGAGGTATTTTTTCATCATGTATTTTACATGTGAAGTCAATCTGTGAAGACCCCTGTAAGAGTTTTTGTTAACCTCATTTCAGTGAACTGACCATACAACCTCTGAAAATATAGAGGAGAGTTTTGGAAAGGAAATGACATCATGTTCTGCCTTTGTCATGGGTAGTGTGAAATGCCAGCGAGGAAAAGGGGACAGAAACCTCTGTTTACGGGGCAGGAACCTCTGTTAGGGGACGGTAACCTCTGTTTAGGAAACAGAAACCTCTGTTAGGGGGCAGGAACCTCTGTTTAGGGAATAGGAACCTCTGTTTGGAGATGGAAACCTCTGTTTAGGAGATGGGAGCCTCTGGGAACCTCTGTTAGGGGGCAGGAGCCTCTGTTTAGGAGATGGGAGCCTCTGTTAGGGGAGGGAAGCCTCTGTTTAGGGGACGGAGCCTCTGTTTAGGGGACTGGAGCCTATGGTAGGGGACTGGAGCCTCTGTTAGGGGATGGGAAGCTGTGTTAGGGGGCAGGAGCTTCTGTTTAGGGGATGGGAGCCTCTGTTTAGGGGATGGGAGCCTCTGTTTAGGGGACTGGAGCCTCTGTTTAGCAGCCAATGGTGTTTGGTGCCTTTTGGCTAAAGTTTAGATTTAGGGTTGAGAGGAAGAGGAGCAGTGATGAAGCAGATGTAGAAATTATATGAAAGCAGATGTAGATGTTGGGTTTAGACCATTAGATGGCAGTGGGTTTGCTGACCACCACTCTAGAAATTTCTGTGGAGTTACATTAGGAGACAAACTGCAGTGTTGGAAGGAGCGAATGGCTGGTGCAGAAGAACAGAAGCTGCTTTATCCAGGAAGCTGCTGGTAAAGGGGAGAGGGAAGTAGCCTTGATGGAGGAAAACTGAGGAAGAGCTTGGGGGAGGATGAGAGATGACAGGCAGTGTCATGTGCTACATGGGAAAAACACACACAGGTATTTTTGAAATCAGATGCAAGAAGCAGGTGTGATTGTTGATACTGTAGTGTCCTAGAGGAGGTTGGAAAGGACAGACCATGGAGGGTAGATTATTCTAGAGTTCAGGAGAAGGAATATGAAGTTAGGGTCATTAGTCCAGGGCAGCCTCAAAACCTAGCCCAGCACTAAGTCACAGATGAGTTTGAGAACTGGGGAGCTGCTGAGTGATAACCTCTATTTCTTCTGAAAATTTGGAGGCAATGTCAGATACTGTTCTCTGTGTGTGTGCAAGGGGGGAGGGTGTGATGGGTGATAAAAATAGGCTACAAGAGATTGAAAAGTTGGCATAAATTTGGAATAGCCTAAGTATGAATTTAGGTGTAGTTTAATAGGGATTCATAAAAAAACTGTGGGACTCTATTCAGTCCCAGACTGTCATTAAATGGCACAGAGTCATACGATTACGTTTTCTTTTTAGTGCTCAGTGTGGCTACAGAGTAAGTGTGAGTGGATGAGATTGTTACTTTGAACGACTCTGAGTCTGAGGTCAGTCTGCGCTACCCACCCAGCCAACGGTGGTTACTCTTCACTGGCCATAGGTATCAATTGCAGGTTATTGAGGAATAAGTTTTTCTCTCCTAGAACTGGGATTCAGAAATAGCTGTTTAATCTGGGCTCAGCCAGTGTTTAATTAATGTAAATATAGGGTTTGTGGTAGGGTTCTGCTACCAAAGCACGGCAAAGCACAGAAAACCGGTTTCTAGTAAAAAAAGTGACATACAGAGAAAACAGAGATGAATGTACATAAAATACTGCCACCGCAACCCCTCCCCATGCCTTTGCAGTTTTTATTATAAAATCTTTTGCAATCTGGATCCACTTCTATTATTCATTTGACTCTGTAGACTGTACTTGCATCTCATGTTAAGTCTCCCCTTTATGTTTAAGCTAGTTTGAGTTGGCTGCTGGAATCTCAAAGGGTCTTATGAAAATCTAGATCACTAACTGGAGGTCTTCACTCACGAAAGAAGAACCACGTAACTAACGGGTGCCCAGGAGAGCTAAAATGATAGAAAAGTTTATAAGAGAATTGTGATAATGACAGCATGAAATTAAATGATTTTTTCACTTGAAATTTTCAGAACTCACTTGAGCAGCTACAAGTGACGATAATCCAGTGGAGGAACAGGACTGAAGAGGAATGGTCAAGTCACTCAGGAAAAAGAAGAGCAGTAGCTATTGGGCTGGGCTGCTGGAAGCTTATGTAATTCCCAAGACCTTGAAATTGGCTAAGAGTTGTGAGACGGTATGGTTTACAACACTTTACTGATTGTGAAAGAGTGATCTAAAGGCAGGTAGGTAAGACAAGGAGTTATGGAAAGGGTGGCCTAAGATGGCATGCACCTCAAAGGACGATGGCAGATGGGAGAAAAAAGGTCACAATGGCACAGAAATTGCAGGAGGGAAAGAAGTTCCTTCTTCCTCCCTAGCCACAAGCTACTCAGCCATGAGAGGGTAAATACACTCCCATGAATAAATACTCAGCACTCAGAATATCTGAACATCATTATTTACTGACAGCAAATCCCAACGGAGTCTTCTGAGGCACCACAGAAGCAAGAAATCAGGAAAGAGGATAAATCACAAAGAAAGACAACTGTGAATGCTCAGAATGTGTGTGCACTGCGGAATCATGTCAGAGTCTGTGGAGAGCTGTCCATAGTTCTGTACAAGTGTGTATTCATCTGCGTACTTTCTGTAAAGAAAGGATCACTGTGGGTTCTTCAAGCCCAGACTCGGAAGGAATCCCGCCTGGGAAATACGCCAGGCCTCATGGAATGACCACTCATGTCAGCTGCATCGCCCAGAAGCAGAAATGAGCACATGCAGCTCGTGTTGAACGTCCTTGTGAATATCCACGCAGCTCTGGCAGTAGCCTGGCAGAGGTGTTCTTAAAGTAAACTGGTCAAAGAAAACAAAAAAACAAGAAGGAAAAGGAAAGACGGTAGTCAAAGCAGTAATTCAGGATTTAATTTCAGATCTTTGTGAACACAGTGCAGCCTCCCTGGTTGACCTAATTTTATTATTTTATTTTATTTTATTATTTTATTTTAATTTAATTTAATTTTTATTTTATTTTATTTTATTTTATTTGTTTAATTAAATCATAAAGAGGTAGATCATGTATACATTAATGCATTTATGGGGTACAATGTGCTGATTTCATATACAATTTGGAATGCTTACATCATACTGGTTAATATGTCCCTCACCTCATTTACTTAATTATTGTGTTAAGACATTTATGCTCTGTACTTAATAGATCTGACATGTACCCTTGTAATATGCACCATAGGTGTGATCCCACCATTCACTCTCCCTCCATCTGACTTACCCCCTCCCTTCCCATCCCCTCCATCCTTCATCCTGGGCCATAGTTGTGCTCTATTCTTCATCTGAAAGTGTGAGTGATTGTAAATTGGTTTTATAATAGTACTGAGTACATTGGATACTTTCCCCTCCATTCTTGAGATACTTTACTAAGTAGGATAATGTTCCAGCTCCATCCATATAAACATAAGAGAGGTAAAGTCTCCATTTTTTAAGGCTACATAATATTCCGTGGTATACATATACCACAATTTATCAATCCATTCATAGACCAGACACCCACCATGCACGTGTCAGCCCAGGAGGCCCACTTCCTCATAGTGACCACCTCTCTATGTCGACTGTTTTTACAGTTCCTTGGGCTGTCAATTTACCAAGGTTCTACTGTATTTCCAAAGCTTACTTTTACAACACTTCTGATTTATTTTGATTCATCAGTTTATGGATGATGTATTCCTTCATCAACTCATATAATTGGCTTTGTTTATGCAATTACTAAAATTAATTGTGGTTATTTTGTTGTTTTTGTAAATAAAGACCTTGATTTACTAATGGAGCTATAAGGTTTTCAAAGGCAGGAATATTTTACTTTCATGACCATGCAGTATGCAGAACTATGTTTGAGCACGTGGTAGATGAGCATCAGGTGGCTGTCACCTGCACAATTGATGGAATTACTGGATGCCCGGCAAAGGCCTCCAGAGTCGACAGGTGGAGAAGAGTGTGCATTGTGCTGAACTATGTTTCTGCAGCAATTCCACTTTTATGCAGATTTCATTAACACTTTTGCTGGGGAGGGAAGGATTGTAGCCACATCTCATGTTGCTGATGCATACTTCTTTTGGTAACCAAGCAGTCAAATACAACAAATTCAGGTTGCAGTGAGCACATTTGGAGGAGGGGAGAAGGGATGGATTTTCTTTCCAGTCATGTCTCAGGTAAATAGAGTGTGATGCCAGAATGTCTTCTACCTTGTGACTGATGTCTAAGTGATACTCATCTAGAAACTGTCACATCAAAATGAACCCAAATAAAAGACAAGAAGTGCCACTTAATTTAAATCTGCAATATGCTGGGCACGGTGTTAGTAAAAGACAGTGTTTATATATTATAGTTAATTTCATGATAATCTTAAAATGGTTCTGTGAACTATCATTATTAATATCTTTATTTTAAGGACAAAGAAGGAGGGTTACAGATGTTGTTTGAATTTCCCAAGGCCACCAAACTAGTAAGTGATGTAGATAGTAATCTCATTTAGATTTCCTGATTTATTATGAATTATGAATTATTTCCTTTCATTGCAGTATTGGTGAAAGTTCTATATTCTCCTTTACTGACTTCATAGCCAATACCAGGAGAGGCAGTGGCAGCAGCTTAGTTGGTATTAACTAAATGTCCCTAAGTGCCAGAGACAGCCTGAAGCTCGGGGTGGACAGCAGGGCACCAGGGACAGGTGGGGTCTCCCGGATCCTTGCTTAGTGGAGCTGGACATGAGCTTTGTTTGTCTAAATCATCTCCTTTATCTTTCACAAGTAGAGTAACCAAAGCACAGATTGCTACATATGTAATTTCTAGGTATTATTTTCTCCTCCAATCTCTTAAATTTCTTCTGACTCTTCAAATGTATGAGAGAAAAGGCAATAGCCTGTTTTCATTCGACATACTTAGAGGTTATCTGAAAAGGGTTTGCCAAAGTTCTGTTCTTAACAGGGAAGGGCACAGATTTCATTTTCCCGTTCATTATGTATCAGTAGCGTGAACCAGGAATCCCGTGGGTCACCTCTGTGGGTCAGACCTCTGCGTGCATTTCAGCGCCCACTGGTAACCTGCTCCCTCGGAGCCCCTGTGCTCTAAAGAACTATCCAGGTGTTGTGTGCTGGGTCAGCAATGAACACTGCTCTAAGCTGTAATGAAAGCCACAAAAAGACAATCAGTACAAAGGTGAAAGCCTTGTAAGGTATGAAAAATAAGAAAACTCAAATCTCATGGAGACGTACACATACAGAAAAACACTTGTCCTTTGCTGCTTCTGAAAGTGCCGGAGTTTCTTCTGCTTTCCAGTCTTGAAATATTTCAAAACCAACATACATCAAATAAGATCACCTTCCCCAGCTCTCTGCTATCTTACGCAAAGCTTATTTTACTATAACATGTTCTGCCAAGAAGTCTATCATTTCTTTAGACCAGGGCAGCCACGGTGGGAAAGATGGTGTAGTCGGGGGACACTCAAAGTGAGCTGTGAATTTGAAGAAGAAATTAAGTTACCTGAGACTTTTAAATAAATCTGATTGAAGAACAATCAGGAAATGTTGACGTTGTTGTGGGATTCACATAAATTTATACAAAAGCTCCTCCCATTTATACTATATTAGAGAAATATTTGAAGCATTAACTTTTGTTGTTTAAAGATGAATAGTGTTTCCATCTTAAATCCATTCTAAGACATGTAACAGGGTACTGGAATAGTAATTTAAAACTGCATAATCTTTTTTAGGGCAGAAAATGATTTAAAGAAACTTAGACTGACAAATTATTTTAGGAACCTGCACTTAAATTTAAGGTAATATTTGAAGTAAAGATCTGACTGCAGTTTGAACTCATTTCTGTGTGGACTACTGGGACATTATTGGTTTTCATGACATTATTGATATTTGCTGTTTCACTGTCTAATCTTGTATATTTTCTTGCTTATTCTCACTCTCCACAAAATTGGAGATTTTATAAAAGTGTGTTCCGTGTTCCTTGGTGTAAATATTTCAAGTAAAATGTATAGAAGAGGAAAAAGCATTTGGTATAACCATTAAGAAGGGTGTGTATTTACTGAGTATAATTTTTAAAAATCAGAAATAAGCCCTGAGCACAAAGTTGAGTTTATCTGTATCTTGAACTTAACTCTGAAAAAGAAGAAATATCTAACTATATGTCACCTTAGAAATCAAAGATGTAGATATTCTGTATATTCTTATCTTTATAACAAGAATAATAGCATAACGTGCCAGGTTGAGACTTATCAAGAATTCTCCTATGCAGAAAGCAGAAAATGACATTAATTGGTGGAAATAGTTTTTCTAGATTTATTCTGTGCAACTTCATCATAGGAAGAAGAGGAAATCATTGCCCATGATATCAAACACATACATTCTCCAAAATAATACCGTCTAAAAGTTGGTTTATAGGAATCGATTATACCCAATTCTTATTCTACACTTTGACTTGCAAGCTAAGTTAAAGACTTGTGATTTTCTTTCTTTTAGAATCAACTCACCATGGCACCTGCCCTGCTAGGAGTTTTACCTACTTCCATGCAGTCTTTTTCCTCTCTTTGTATAACTGTGCTGACAAAGCTTATATAATGTTCGATCTGGAAATGTTTACTTTATATTGATATTTTTATAATACTTTCATAAAAATTGGAAGGCCTACACAATATTCTATCAATGGATATACAATAATCTATGTGACTGTTTCTGCATTTATACAAAAATGGATTTCCAGGTTTGTATTATTGTCTCAGGCTAGATTACCAGAACTAGATCATTCAATTAAGGGGAATGAACATGTTTTGACTTGAGATATGTAATTCCAAACAATTTTCTAAAGTGCTGGAACACTTTCCTTTTGCTCAAGCAAAGTAAGAGTAGGCTGGTGTTCCTTATTTTCACTTCAGGCTTTAGGTGGTAGCATTTTAAGTCAATTATTTCTTTTATAGATACACATGATACATTCATATTATTTAGATTTACATCCCTTAAGTGTGAATGTCTTCCCTATGTTATGTTACTAGTTATGTTTCCATATTTCTGAATTTTCTATCCTCATGTTTCATCTGTAAACAGGAAGGAGTATAGGGCT
The DNA here is from genome assembly GCA_963574355.1 of Loris lydekkerianus. Taxonomy (NCBI): domain Eukaryota; kingdom Metazoa; phylum Chordata; class Mammalia; order Primates; family Lorisidae; genus Loris; species Loris lydekkerianus. The sequence continues at coordinate 726 of CAUYPK010107260.1, read as the reverse complement.
GTAGAAAGAAGACAGGCTTAGAAGGCATGAATATAATTTAATACCGTGTTTGCTATGTGCTCTTTATCAAATAGCTTGGCTTCTATGATTCTCCCTTCCTTATCTGGGGGATAAATATAACAATATAAATTTCATGAGGCTGTATTGAAGGTTAAGTGCACAACATAAACATCCAGCAGAACAGTTACCAGGTGCTCAGTAATGCTGGTTCTTTCCTCTGATAGGTGCTCAGTAATGCTGGTTCTTTCCTCTGATACGTGCTCAGTAATGCTGGTTCTTTCCTCTGATAGGTGCTCAGTAAATGCTGGTTCTCTCCTCTGATAGGTGCTCAGTAATGCTGGCTCTTTCCTCTGATAGGTGCTCAGTAATGCTGGTTCTTTCCTCTGATAGGTGCTCAGTAAATGCTGGTTCTTTCCTCTGATAGGTGCTCAGTAATGCTGGTTCTTTCCTCTGATAGGTGCTCAGTAAATGCTGGTTCTCTCCTCTGATAGGTGCTCAGTAATTCTGGTTCTTTCCTCTGATAGATGCTCAGTAATGCTGGTTCTTTCCTCTGATAGGTGCTCAGTAAATGCTGGTTCTTTCCTCTGATAGGTGCTCAGTAATGCTGGTTCTCTCCTCTGATAGGTGCTCAGTAATGCTGGTTCTTTCCTCTGATAGATGCTCAGTAATGCTGGTTCTTTCCTCTGATAGGTGCTCAGTAAATGCTGGTTCTTTCCTCTGATAGGT
>CAUYPK010107256.1:0-49440 GCA_963574355.1 Loris lydekkerianus | reverse complement strand
ATAGTTAGGGACTTTGACAGGAGGTGGAGCATGACGGCAGACAGGAAGAACATTTGCCTCAGCTCCCTTAGTACAACAGGTGAGAGTGAGTGGGCTAGATCATTCCCAGCATGGAATATTGGTGTGGAGTGGCAGTTATGGATGTGCAGCAAGGTGATGGATTGCTAGATTTGGAGTATAATCCGGAGCTGCTGAGACTGCCAGGAAAGGTTCTGCCCCCCAGCTGCAGTGGCTATTGGTGGCAGAAGTGGCAGCCAGCCTCACCACGGAGGATTACAGTCACCAGTTTGTGGGGAAACTAGGTATTGTGTGGAAAGATTGGCAAAGAGTGGACTCCTGAGCAGAATTAGGCGGCCAGATTGGGGTGCCGTCTGAAGTGACGCCATTGTGTTTAGATGGTGGGAGAGACACTCAGACAGGAAAGATCCCAGAGAGGGAGAGGCCTTTCTTTTGGATTTTGGGAGATGGTTGCTGCAGGCACCTTTCCATGCAGGCCATGTGCAGAGCTTTGAGTCTCACCTGCAGATAGTGTTTCTACACTTGGAACTGGCCCAGGATATCCCGCACTGCATGGGAACTATTTCAGGGAGAATTTGGAAAAAAGGCCTGTGAAGATTTTTATGAGATCAGTGGAATCAGCTCTTTGGCAGGGTCTAGGTGCCAAGCAGGTAATCAGGCAAACACCAAGAACAATTTTAGGCCTAGGCACCACTCACAGCACCACCTGGTAACTGGAACATCTATTGCAACATAAATATATTCCTGCTAAAGTGGATCCCTATGGTATATATACAGTCAAGTGTTCATATATCTATGGGGTGAAAGAAGGGGACCTGAGTTCACTGCTAACTAGTAGAGATTTCACAGCAAGCAAGCAAGAAACTATCCTGGGGGAGAGGATGGAAACACATTCTGCTTGGGTTGGGTTGGGTTCTCTACCTGAAATTTGTTTACTTCGAAAAATTATATATATATATATATATATATACATAGTATGTGAAATTATATATATAATTGTGTTGCCTTTTTTCTCTCTTTCCTCATTTTTTTGCTTTTTCTTCGTTTCCTTTCTTGTATGATATATTGTTAAAATGTCTTTAAAATATTATTATTCTTTCTATGCTTCCCTTTTTATATTTTTATTATTATTTTCCCTACTTTGCTTTTTTTTTTTTTTTTTTAAACAGAGTGTAATTATGTCTCCCTTGGTGGAGTGCTATAGTATCGCAGTTCACAGCAACCTCTAACTCTCTTCAGCTTAGCAGTTCCCTTGTCTCAGTCTCCAGGTGGGCTGGGGCTGCAGGTGCCTGTGATTGTCACTTTTGTTTGACAGGCCCTGTGTCAGTTTCGAGCTCACCAGTTTTGGTGTGTGTGGCTAGTTCTGTGCCTGCTGGGCTATGGGTGCTGAGCCCTCTCCTTCCCCTTATGGTTGCTGAGAGTTTTGTTTGTTGGTTGGTTTTTGATTGTTTGTTGGTGAGTGTATTTGTGTGTCTGGTTGTTTTGTTTCAGTGTGCCTAGTGTTCTGCTAAAATCTCAGGTTGACTATTTTTCCTAACTCTGATTTTTACATTCAACAAGAACAAAGGGGAGTAAGGGATGATAGCCAACTGAAGCTAGCTTTCAATAGAAGCTCCCATCCAGAGGGAGAGATAACAGCCAGAAAGAACACAACAATGCTGAGAGGTGGGAGCCAAGCTGAGAGAAGAGATTGATAATTGCATGTCTTCTCTCCTGAGGCAAGGTGCAACTCCAAGGAAACAAATTTCAGGTACAGAACCCAAATAGGATGCTTGTCTATCCCTTCCTCCAAGAGAGTTGTTTGCTTGCTTGCTGTGAGATCTCTACTAGTGAGCAATGAACTGAGGTCCTCTTCTCTCACCCCACAGGGCCTAATTTCTGGTCACTGGGACTACTTTTCCAGAGAGCCCATGCTATGAGCTTAGACATTCTCTTGTCTGGCATGAAGGTTAAACAAATATTTCCCCTGCCACTTTGAACTCCAAGCCCACCCTTCCTCCTGGCCAGTCAGTCTAGAAGCGCAACCCTTGCAGATACCAGAATGCTTGTGGTTCTTTGTTAATATTGAGCATTTTATGGTCAATCTTAACAAAGATTGTAACTTTGAATCTTGTACTAGTGCGGAAAGACGTGGTGGGGGGCAGAGGTGTCTCGTTTGCCTCTGAGAAAAGCAACTCAACAGTGGGTGGAGGTTTGTCTCATAAAACTGTTCAATGTAGCCTTCATGGCATTTTCTTAGTTATTCTATGAAGATATTTGTATTCTGTATTTACTAAGTTTTGCCTGTACCCATTCTAAGATGCACCGTAGTTGTGTCCCACCCATTAGCCTCCCTTCACCCAAACCACCCCCCTCCCTTTCTCTTCTTTGACCCTTTCCCCATAGTCTTGTGCTATAGTTGGGTTATAGCCTTCATGTGAAAGCTATAAATTATCTTCAAAGTAGGGCTGAGTGCATTGGATAATTTTTCTTCCATTCCTGAAATACTTCGTTAGAAGAATATGTTCCAGCTTCATCCATGTAAACATGAAAGAGGTAAATTCTCCATCTTTCTTTAAGGCTGCATAATATTCCAGGGTGTACATAACTCTCATGGTAAAAACCATTAAGGACACCCTCCCAGATTGCATTTAAATGGTTTCTGTTATTTAAAAAAAAAAAAAAGTCTCCAGAATCTTGCACTTTATTTCCTAACGATTTGCTCTTATGTCCTTCAGAAGAAGAAATGTAGCCCAAGAGAGGAGCTTTAAATTTTATTAATATTGTAGAATATCCAGTGGTTTTGGTCATTGTTTTTCATTTCCTACTTTATTATTTTTTTAACTACCATGTTTCACAAATATAAGGAATACATGAAAGCAAATACATTTAAAATGTTTTGTATCCTACAATTTCCTATATTGTTTTAGAGCAAACATTAAGCCCTTGGCATTTATTATGTATGAAGTTATGAAAAAATGGGGTGGCCTTTAATGCTGAATTAATATCTACTTACAAAACATGGCATGTTAAGGAGAAGATCAAAAATATTCACTTACTGCTTGACAAACGTAGAAGGAAAGAAGCAATCAAGTAACCTTTACAATTGCAAGGTTTTAAGGCAAATGTACAAATGTAGGCTGAGATTCTACAGGTCAAAATATTTTAAAATTTGTTTATTTTAAATGTTTTAAAATTGTTTATTTTTTGAGACAGAATGTCGCTCTGTTGCCCAGGTTAGAGTGCCATAGCATCAGCCTAGCTCACAGCAACCTCAAACTCCTGGGTTTAAGCCATCCTTCTGCCTTAGCCTCCTGAGTAAGCGGGACTACAGGTGCCTGCCACAATCCCTAGCTAATTTTTTTCTATTGTTGGTGGAGATCAGGGTCTCACTCTTGCTTAGGCTGGTCTCAAACTCCTGATCTTAAGCAATCCTCCCACCTTAGCCTCCCAGAGTGCTAGGATTGCAGGCATGAACCACCACACCTGCCTAAAAGTTATTTATTAAGCTAACTGTGAAATGTAATGTTTAGCTTCCTACTTTGACATCTATATCTTCACATTACCTGCGAAGTTAGGTTCAAATTTAGAATTCTCAGACTGCCCAGGATTCAAAACTGGCAGCCTCTTGCTTATCCACTGGCAAAGGCATAGCCAGGGCTTTGCGTTCCCACACACAGCCATCCCTGCTGGCTGCAGGGCTAGAGGAGCAGACTGTGTGCTGTCATCCACCCAGGGAGGACAGATATGAGGCAGGGAATGCAGGCTCAAGCATTTGGGTGGGAAGCACTGGAATTGCAGATGTCTAAAGAGTGACCTTGGCCTTGGCTCTTAAACAGAAAAGATGTGGCACCACTCCTGATTTAGACAGGATGGGGGGAGAACATGGTTGGAGGACCATCAGAGCTGGGTGTCTGAATCACTCTGGAGTGCACCCGGGTTGCCTGGGCCCAGGAGCAGTGCTCAATCTTTTCTGTTTTAGGAGCCAATGACCATTTTAGTGCTGCTTCTCTGTAAGAAACTCTGCTGTCCTTATGAAATCTTGCCAAATTGGGACAACAAGAGCAGTCACTTATTAGAGTCATTCCTTAAAATCTGCCTCTACAGCTGGTCTCTACTTCCAGTTCAGTATCTCCAAGGCTCCTTTCAATTTTTTTCAAGCTTTATTAAGATAGAGTTCACATATCATGCTACTTGCCTACTTAAATGATTTTTTGGTATAGTCACAGAATTATGCCACCATCACCACTATCAATTTTAGAGTATTTCAACCCCTAAAAGAAACCCTTTCTCCCCACATCACTCCCAGGCTGAGGCAGCCACTAATCCACTTTGTGTCCCTGTGCACCGTATTTGCCTGTTCCTGACCTCATGTTTTTCTGTGTTTAACTAGTTTCTTTGTGCTTGTACACTTATTAAATAGGCCCAGACAGAATGATAAAATCTCAGTATATTCAAATATTTTCTTTTCTCAGTAGATGTGGATTTCTGATTCTCAAACTCTAATCTTCTGAAACTTTAATGCTCAGGAGAAACACCCAGAGAACCTAATTCAACTTCCCAGTGATGCTGCAGGTCTGGGTTAGGGCTTGAAATTCTGAATTTCTGGCAAGTGATAACCCTTGCTATGGGACAGGTCTAGAGGTCACACTTAAAAGGACAAGGACACAGATGACAGTAAAGTCATTATTTTGACCAGAGCAGCCTCCATTTCAGACAGTGTGTGGGAATCTGAGGTGTGTAACTGTGTAACTGGTTCAGTGTGGCAAGTTCTCATTATAGGATAATAGACAGGGTAGGGAGGGGAGGATTGTGACATGTGCACCAGAAAATGACAGAAAAAGAGAGAATTGGGCAGTGGGCAGGGGGACCTGTGTCCATGGACCTCTGTCTACCATTCTGAAATGGGGAGCTCAGACATGCCGTCTCCCTCCCGGCCTTCACATCTCCACTCTTCCTGATTCACTGTCATCCCTGGGTGAGGACAGAGACTGCGGGTTATTCCACTTGATCTGGTCCCTTCCTTAAGAAGCCTGCAAAACTATGCTTCTCTGCCTACCTCTGACACATCAGGGTCACCGGTTCTGGTCACACAGCTCTTTCTGGAAATTGTGTTCTTATGAAAACAAATGACCACTAGATTTTTCACACTGATATTTCCAGTAAGTTCTGTTTCCTTGGATGTAGGGACCGCAGAGGAGGAATCTGGAGCACGCGGCTCTCGGAGCCTCTGGGTTTGTTCAGGGTGGGCCGTTGTGCACCCTGTGGCTTTAGCTTGCCATCCCTGGACGAAAGACTCACTTTCTTTGGGTTTCATCACTTTGTTTTTGTTCTTGTGGTTTCTTGCTAAATAACTGTATCATCAGATCCCACATGGCAAAGCCAAGGCCGAACACAGAAACCAGGCTTTGTTCTCTCTCAGAATGGCCCAGGGAGACTCCCCTAAGCTCCCAGATGACCTTTCAGGTGTGAAATAGAAGCCCAGGGAGGTTCAGATGGGTCTGCGGGGCCCCACTTTGAGCCGAGGACAGGCTGTGTGTACAGCCCTTGGAGAACCCAGCCTAAGTGGCTGAGGTTCGTGGGTGGGTTGCGGCATATCTATGACTTCTCCTTAAGATGCATTTCGATCTGAAAAGATGCAAAATCACTGAGAGGGGACAAGAATGTGAGTACAGTGGTATCTACTTAAAGTAGCACATCTCGGACCATGTCATCTCCGGGCTAAAGTGCTTGGAGTGGCTCCCCAGTGCCATGTGTTAAACCCACACTTCCTTATTACGACTGCTAGGGTTCTTCCCTCTGGCTTGGTCTCTGCCTTGGTCTCTGCCTCTAGCCTTGCTGCCCACAGCTCTCTTTATATTAATAAAAGAGCCTTTTATTAATCTGAACCTTCCTGGGATGCTGTGCCTTGCAGCTTCCATTCCCCTCTTCGTGCTGTTCCTTCCTGATGAAATGTTCCTCTTTCTCTTTCTGTCAAAATTTGAGTCATCCTTCCAGGATGAATGACTTGCCTCTTGCCTCCTCTATGATGTACTAGCAAATCTTTCTAACCTTCTTTCTCTCCTCTGTGTTCCACTCTAATAGGACATTCTTCTGACATTTTATTGTTATTTGCATTGCTAATAAAAATACGCCAATACAACTACTATTTATTGAGCCTGTACTGCGTGTCTGATACGGTACGATGTGGTTTACATAAGTGACTGCATTCCCTCTTCTGGATACCGCAATAAGGAAGCTGGGGTTACACCTGCCATGTAGGTGAGAGAGTTCAAACTTCCCCAGAGTTGCTCAACAGGTGTGGCATTGAGCCCAAGGCTGGTGCCAGCCCTGAGACCCTCTTCAGTTCTGTTCATATCGATTTATCTCAGCCAGAGCTAACTGAAGCTGACAACGGAGGGCTGTGGTTCATGTGCAAACTTCCAGGACTTCTAATCATAGAGGACTTGGGTTTTAGGGGACCATCCCTCTGCCCTAGCATGGCAAATGTCATGGGCCATGCCTATCCTCAGGTCATTCTTTTTTTTTGAGACAATCTCACTTTGTCATCCTCTGTAGAGTGCCATAGCACCACAGCTCACGGCAACCTCAAACTCTTGGTCTTAAGCAATTCTGTTACCTCCCGAGTAGCTGTGAATGTAGGTGCCTGCCATAACACCCAGCTATTTTTCGAGATGAGGTCTTACTCTGGCTCAGGCTGGTCTCGAACTTGTGAGCTCAGGCAATTCACCCACCTCAGCCTCCCAGGGTGCTAGGATTATAGGCGTGAGCCACCACACCCAGGTCATTCTTTATTTCCTCAGATGTGTCTCTGAGCTTTGGCCCTTGGGCCTTAAAGTGTATCCCTGAAGCTTTTGCAGAAGGTGGCAGGGAGGACTCTGGGAAAACAGAGGCAAGAATCAGTCCAAGAAATTCAAGCAAGTGGTCACAGGAAACGCTGGTGTATATGCTTATTTGGTCAAATTAAAGAATGAACATCCAGGAGTGGTGGCTCATACCTGTAATCCTAGCACTCTGGGAGGCAGAGCTGGGTGGATTGCTTGAGCTCAAGAGTTCAAGACCAGCCTGAGTAAGAGTGAGACGTCCTCTCTACTAAAAATAGAAAACCTGAGTCAAGAGGATCACTTGAGCCAGGAGTCTGAGGTTGCTGTGAGCTATGATGCAATGGCACTCCACTCAGGGCACCAGAGTAAGACTCTGTCTCAAAAAAAAAAAAAAAAAAAAAGTTTATTTCAAGAGCAAGCGAGGCAGAGAGGCCACTAGAAATGGTACCTCTTTGTGCCCCAGCAGAAGTGGGCAGGGAGCTTCTCAGAAAGGTCCTCAGGGGATAAGACTCGTGCTCATGTCAGCATCCGTCATCTGGCAGACCTGTCTGCCGTCTCAGGCAGCCATTGCTGCAGTGAGAACGGGTGAGTGAGAAGCTGGAACACAGCAGAAGTGAAGTTGGAAGGTTGAAAAGTGAAAGTTCACTTCATCTGAAATCATGATCTTAAAAAAGATTTAGGGACCTAGGGAAATAGTTGAAAAATTAAGATTCAATGCTATCATAATTTTGTTAAAATACCACACTACCACACGCAGTGGTGTTTATCCAAAGGAAAAAGACCAATGGGAATAGTCTAAGGGGCTGAGTTTCAGGGGAGGGGCCATGAGCAGTTTTGATTTTTATCTTTTAAACTTCCGGATGTTCTGAAGTAAGATGCCTTAATCAGGAAAACAATAAGTGATAATCAGATAATTGGTGGGGAAAAACCTAAGTGATATATTTTAAAAAACCAAAATATAACTCAAAAAAATTAAGCAAAAAAAAAAAAAAAAAAAAATGTGCAGGGCAAGGGCCCAAAGAAATCAGACTGGCTGGTTGGGGAGGATCATTGTTCCAACCCAGCATGATTTTCTTCTTAATGTTCTTTTATGTGCATATACATGATTTCAAAGCTTTTCCTGAATTTATTTTTGAAATAAATGGCTTTCAACTTCCTCTGAAATAGCATTCCAGTGGGGAACTACAGTTTGAAAATGTGACGGAAATTGATGGCATGACTGGTTTTTTTGTTTAGTTTTGTTTTAAATAGACAAGGCTTAGGAGGAGCTAGAGAGAGCCAGACCTTCCTGGCAAAATGTCCTCCCCCTTCATCGTGTCCCTCTCTGGTCTGTTCCATCCCAGCCTGATCAGGGAGGTCACTAGTCACCATAGAGGCTGAGATGGGTCAAGAAAGGAAGCCCATTTCCAAGTGCTGTTGGCACCACCTTGCATTCCTTTAGAGCTCTGGGAAGTGAAGGGCTGGGCTGGAGGAATGGGCAGGGAGTCTATACCCCGTGGCTTCATCCTCATCCTCCGAGCACACACACCCACTAACATGATTGTCCTAAATAAAGAAAATCCCAAGCTACAGATTTTGCAGCCATTTAGCTCAGATAAAGAGAGAAGCCCTTGGTTAAATCCTCCTTGATTTCAGTGACAAATTAGTGAGACTTGAGTTTTGTTTTTTTGTCTGATTTAAATGTTTGCTTTTAAAATCTTTGTGCATAAAAAATTACCAAGAAGAAAACCATGTATGTGCCTGAATAACATTCTTACATTTTATTTTTCTGGTCTCTTTTAAAGCTTTAGAATATATATATATATATATATATATATATATATATATATATATATAATTTTTTTTTTTTTTTTGAGGAAATTGGGAATGGGTGAGGACACACTGCCAGGTTAGAAGACACTAAATCAACCTCCCAAGTTCTGAGTCTAGTGTGCGTATGTTATGTGTATGTGTGTGTGGGGGTGGGGGGGTGGGTGGGAGCAATTCCTGAACTAAAACTAATGACCCCAACTTTATAAGGCTCCTTCTTGAACATCATATAGCTCTTCCAACTGTCATTTTGATAAGTTAATATAAGAGAATCAGAAACATCTGCCCCCCAAGTTCCCCTGAACACACAGGGCTTTACAATTAAATGGAAGAATGTTTAGCACAATATGTTTTAGGTTTTAGCGGATCCAAAATGTTTTGAAAAACAGTTAAGTTCTTAAGACATTTTGGTTATTTAAAGGAAAGCTGGCTCTCCCACCCCTCCCCTTTAAAAATGGCAATGATTATTTCTGTTCCTTGTGACAACTCCTGTTGCTCTTATTGTCTATGAGAGAAATTCTCCAGCAAAGGCTCATATCTCTGGTCTCTGAGATGATGGCTGCCAACGGCTCCTCTACCCAGATGAATGGCTCATTTCTGAACCTCTCCCTATCTCGTTCCTAGGTTTTCTTCTTGAGCAAACAGTTTGTTGCAGATGCAGAGTTTTAAAGGTGCTGATGAAAGGCTGAGCCTGGTTGCTCACAACTGTGATCCTAGCGCTCTGGGAGGCTGAGGCAGGTGGATCGCCTGAGCTTGGGAGTCTGCCTGAGCAAGAGCAAGAGCGAGACCCCATCTGTACTAAACATCGAAAAACCAGCTTGGCATTGTGGTGGACATCTGTAGTATGAGGAGGCTGAAGCAAGAGGATCGCTTGAGCCCAGGAGTTTGAGGTTGCAGTAAGGTATGACGCCACAGCACTCTACCGAGAGTGACAAAGATTCTGTCTGAACAGACAAAACAAAAAACTGCTGAGGAGGTGGTGTTTGATCCAGTTGCAGGATCCATTGCTAGATTCAGGTAGAAGGGCCTTTGTGTCACTGTCTCACAATTTCAGGTTCACCTTTTCCACTGTGGTGACTGGCCCTTGAGGAAAAGAAAGAGAAGATGCCATATGTTCAGAGGCTGAACCAAAATCTGACAGATTGTCAAGACAAAAATGGGGCTGGAGTTGTGTGAAAGCCTGCTGCCATATTGGCCCTAGTCCCCTCCCACCTCCCGCGTCCTCTTGAGCAGAGCTGAGGGAGCCCAGAATGCCAGCCCAGCAGATGGGAGCGATTACACAGCAGTTCCCTTTCCAGATTGTTTTCGAAGAAGTTGTCCTTCTATTCTATTGACTTTCGGTCTTGCCATCCTGAAATTTGAATCACCCAGGCACTGGGCAGACATCGGCTAGATCACCCACCGTGTAATTCTATCTGTGCTTGAAGATAAAAGAAGAAACCCTGTGCATTCTCAGTCCTCCTGTGTCCCTTCCAGGGACACAGTCAGCCTTTCTCAGGCTTTCTAAGTAATCATCATTTAATGTTATTTATAGGGAAAGTCTTGATTCCCTATACTTAAAAAAATAATAATAATAAGAGTAATTAAAAATGATGGGAGCATATTTGTGAATAGATTTGTGAATTTAAGATACCATGTGTCTCCCTCATGGTAGAAATGATGTGACTCTGCCCCGGTAGCCTTTTAAGTTCAGCGCTGCTGATGAAAGATGTTTCCCCACTAAATTTAAGAAACCAGGGCTTCACCCCACTATTTCTGAGCCAAAATTGGTTTTCATCTCCCCAGAGGAGAGCAATTATTAGTCCTCTGTAAAGCCCTCTGGTGGCTTCTGTCGTTTCCAGTCTTGATCGCAGACTATGGCTTCGTCTAGCTTTTGTCTCTTTCTGCTACACCTGCCACGTTCCAGCACACAGAGCTGCTTCCTGCTCCGGGCCTGCGACTAGGTGTTCCTCTGACCTGCAGAACCTGGTAGAACAACTCCTCTCCTCATCTAGGCTCCCTCCAGGAAGGCAGCCCCACCACACGACCCTCCCTTTGTGGCACATTCTCCTGCTTTCATTTCACCAGAGCACCTACTGCTAAATGACATAGTCTTGCTTATTTTCAGCCTCCCATCACCAAAGGGCAAGTGGTGAATGAATGCTCCATGTAGACATATCTTCTGTTTGGGAAAGATTTGCTGGTTTTCAGTTTTTCTTTTAACTTTTGGGCATGGCTGGTCCCGTGGTGTGTTAACCGGCTAGTTGGTGCCCTGCAACAGCTTGGAAAGAGTGTTTTCTTGCCAGCTATTCCACCTCTGTGGTATGCAAGGGCACTCTGCCAAAGTGCAGTCTTTCAGAAAGAGTAAGCAGGATCAGTCAGTACCTTGCAAAGATTTGAAAGAGGCATCAGATTCCTTGGATTTGCCTTTCCTGTTCTCTTGGCTATCAATTAGAAACTCGGTCTAAGCACACTCAGAGCATGAGAATCAGTGAACAAGGCTATAGAGACTTTTAGTTCTTCACACTTGATCTTAGCCAAAAGGCTGAGAAGCGATGAGACTTTTAGTTCTTAATCTCCTTCCTTTGGGAACATCACTCTGACCTTGGGAGGAATTTTTCTAAGGTGGCCTGGTCTCCATAAATGACTATCACTCTGGAGACCATAGGCTGATACCCATCTCCTCCCACAATCCTGAGTGCCTGAGGATGTTGCCTGCCTTGAGTATGGTGTTGAGCAAGTGTGTAGCCATGAGACCATCCTCAGAGCTGACAGGAAGGAGTGTGCAGGCCTATTTAGGTCAAACGTATATTATTGCAGATGTGGCGAGAAATAGCAAAGAATTTCCCAGCCGGGTTGGGTTTAAAAAAAAGAAAAAAAGGTTAGAATTTCCAAGAAGCAAAAACTATTGATGTTAGTGGGATATTCTCTTCATTTTTATTTTCAGAGAACATAATGGCAAATGTCCCCAGCAGAGGTCTGAGAAACTTGTTTCTAAGCAAGGATTCTGACTACAGTCCAAAAGCCCGTTTTAGGTTTAGGAAGCCAAACACTCTTTTTGATTTGGGGTATGATGATGGTCCGGGAGGTCAGGAAGGCTTTTCAAACTTCATGTCTCCTTCTTAACTAGCTTTGGATGTGTTGTCCCTGATTTATGTAAACCCCTCCAAATCAAAACAAGAAGCTCGATGGCTCGTTTCTTTCCGCATGATCAGTTGGTCATCTGGTCAGGCTGCTATTTCAGTGGACATGTCTCACATGCGTCCTTCCCTGTAGAACTTCCGATGGTCAAGGTGTTGGCTTCAGGTCAGTTCTTGTGTTTGGACTGTTCCAGGATCCTTCACAGCATTTGCTGACTGTTCTTGTTGGGCTTGTGACCAGCACTTTTATCTGTCACTTTTGTCACCTTATAATAATCCCTTAATTCTAGTTGAGGCATCCTCTACTACGGAGGATTAAATCTGACAGCCTGACTTTTGTGTTTAGAAACCCTTCACTTGGGTGCTCTTGATTCCCAAGCTACTCAAATTGTGGTCCATAACCCAGCAGCATCAGGATCACCTGAGAGCTCCTTGGAACTCTTAGCCCTGACATTTCCCAGGTCAATCACATTGAGATTGCTTTATTAATAAGATTCCCAAGTGATTATATGCTCCTGGAAGTCAAGAAGTGCTTTCCAGAATTCCTCATGGCCTCGGCTGCTACCACCAGCACCATCATCATTATCATCATTGTCATCATCATTACTAACAAGCTGTCTTATTGAGAAATTCTTTGCCAGCTCCAATCTGAGTGCCTTGCACACACAATCAACCTTATCTTATTTAAATCGTCCAACAGATTGCAAACTAATACAGCATCTTTGGAGAGAAGTATGGAGACACCTCAAAGAACTAAAAGTCAACCTTCCATTTGATCCCACAATCCCATTACTAGGTATGTACCCAGAAGAAAAAAAAATTTACAGTAAGGACATTTGCACTAGATCTAGTTTATCACTTCTCAGCTCACAATCACTAAGATATGGGATCAACCCAAGTGCCCATCAGCACATGAATGGATTAATAAACTGTGGTACATGTACATCATGGAGTACTATTCAACTATAAAAGCAGATGGAGACTTTGTATCTTACGTATTAACCTGGATGGAGGTGGAGAACATTCTACTTAGTAAAGTATCAGAAGAATGGAAAAGCAAATATCCAATGTACTCAGTACTAATATGCACCAATAGAAGAACGAACACATGTACACAAAAGGAAAATGCAATTCAAGTGGCAGGGAGGGGTGAGTGGGGATCGGTGTGCTCTTACCTAGCAGGCGGTGGAAGGGTATATGGCACCCCTCCTGGGTGAGGGGCACAACTATAACTTGGACTTTTCCTAACAAAAGCCAACAGTGTAACCTAATCCTCCGTACCTTCCTATTAATCTGAAATAACCAACAAAGAACAAAACCCGCCAGCGTCCCTACTTAGTATGTGCCATTATTATTCCCATTTGCAGATGAGGAAACTGAAGCTCAGGAAGCTCAGATAATCAATGTAAAATTCTTCTGAGAGTAAGTGCAGGTAGCCTGCGTCCTGTCTGAGATGCAGCTTATGGCCTTCTGTCCCCTCTGCTCTCCTGGACGGTACACTCTGCATCCATTTGGGTCCCTCTCATGTCAGTCTGTGAAACTTCAATTGCAAAACCATTGTGAAGGGAAGGCTGCTGCTCCATGCGCTGGATCTTAATATCATTTCAAAATAGGACTGAATTGTACCCCATAGAGATTCAACCTCTTTCGGCCCCACAGAATGAGGTCTTTCTACTGCTTCTAATTAAAGGGGGTTGCTTGGAGTTGCAGATTACCGTCCTCCGGATGTGAACTCTTCTGGCTCTGCAGAGATAATGGAATATCTCAGACTTGACCTTTGGAAGAAACCTTATGGCTCTAATCTGAAGAAAGTGGAGACAAGAAATATAACCTTGCAATGGCATTGGTCTATGGTTTATCAAATCCTTTGAATACCTACAGGTTCATAGCCTATATACTCAAGGCCAAAAGTTAATTACAGGAAGGTGATACCTGGGGTCTAGAAGAGGTTAAGGTCAGTGGTTTGCAAACTGATCACTGAACTGCTCTGCTCTGCAGAAAAGGCTGGGGGGAGGGAGGTCTGAGAGAGTGGTTCACTGGCTCCTTCTTCACTTTCAACCAATTAGTATAGACTTTACAGACTTGTAATCTCATATTATTTCATGAAGAATGCCCAGAGGTAACACTTTATTCCCTGACTTTAAAACAATGTTTGTACCTTAGAAAGCAGGTGAACTAATCCCACGCCCTCCTCCTCATGGTTCACTGTTGGGGCCATTGAGATTCAGAAAGCCAAATTAACGTCCCAAGGTCACACATTGTTTTGACTAAAAGCTATTTCTTGTATTTCTCCTTTGTGAGCTCAAAAGCTGGGCCAGCTGCCAAGTCTGCTGGGTGTTCGCTCCTCTGCCGTCCGAGTCAGCCCTTATTCTATCCAGTGGTGCTCGCCTGGGTTTATTCCCTCTGCATACAGGACTCCTCAGTATACATTTGGAAAGCAAATCACTGTTAGGGTGGTCATGACCAGCACCTGACTCAAGAAGTCACAAGTTTTCAGTTCTTTATCTTCCACTGCCCAGCCAATATGTACACCTCCCTTTCTTCCCTGATGTATTTACATATTGAAAGCAGCCTTGCAGAGAACACAGAATACTCTGACCTTGGCAAAGGAGAGTAGCTGTTCTGTAATGGAAAGGTGAAATTACGGAAAGCTCCATTTTAGGAACATATGCCCTTGAAGAGCTTATTAAAAAAAAGGAAGGTGGGATTGGAGGACTGAGATCACAAGACCCTGTGAAAACATTTTATTTTTAACTTTCAGGAAAATAAATAAGATACACTAAGGAGAACATCAATGACTTCTTTAGTTATGATGGATACGTGTGTGATTTTCATTTTATCGTCCCTTGTTTACCAGACACGTCACCATTGGCTGTGTGACAGATGGAAACACATATGAAGAAGCATTTTGACGAGTGGCTCTTTACTTACCTTGATGTTCAATGCTTCCCTGACCTTTTGCCTGAAAGATGGGTTACCAGCCCTGCCTCCTACGTGTGTGCCCCGGAGATGCCACCTGTGCATGGCCAGTTGGAAGTGAAGAAGTAGAGTTCTGGGACTTGGTGTCCTTTCTCTCAGATTTTGCCCTTCTGCTCTCTGCCATTCCACTTTACCTACCATTTCAATTCCTTACCCCGGTTTCTTCTTTCCCTGATTTTTCTTAATGGGAATACTGGAGAACTGACATTTCTTGTTAATCCAAAGACACAATGACATCATACACAGTGAGATTTCCTGCAAGGGACACTTACATTCCTGTTCTGAAGAGACAAGAACTTCCTGCTGTGTTTAGATGCATCTAATCCCTAAGAATCTCAAGGTGAATATTGGCTCTCAAGCTATGTAATCGGGTGTACAGAGAAGTGATCTGAGAAATCCTTTGCTGTCCTTTATATACATGAGTACGCTTATATTTCAAATTTCACCTTTGGTTCTTCTGTTTCTATGAAGAATTGGCGAATATTTAGCTTTCCTCTGAGAAAGGGAATTTCTGAGAGACAGTAAAAAGCCTATCTAAAGATGTTCCTTAGTAACATTCAGCACTGAGGCAGTTTGCTGTCAGCCTGGACGCTCTCTTCACTTGTTTGCTTAGGATTAAGAAATGGAACTTGATCTCAGGACAATCTCTAGAGTAGGGGAAATGATTGTCACTGAGTATTTATAATGTCATATGCCCCCTGGGTACCAAGAAGCGACACCAGGAAGGGATGTGACCCTTGCTAAAGTTTGGCAAAATATCTCCTTATAAAAGCTCCAAGCAGGACAGATTATCAGGTGTACCTGGCAGCTGGTGGGTTAAAATAACTGACCTGTATGTAAGAGGGAACTCTTCATAGGGTTTACCTCAAGGTCAGGCCTGTTAGATGTCTATTTATAAAACAAAACCTGCAGAGATTCGTTCTGACATCAAGTAGCTCATGATTCTGCTCTTGAGAGAGGCATTTGGTCGTTTATTTATTTGTCACAGTCCCTTGTCCTCTTTTGGCAGATCCAGTCATAATGTCTCAGCAGAGAGGTGAAACTGTATACTTCCTTATCTCATTCATTTTGCGTATTATTATCTTTTCTACTTAGGATGGATCTATCATCATTCTCTCCAATTTGAATTCATTTAGATGTCAAGTTTATCCCTGACCCCTTTTTAGCTTACAACATGTGCTCTGTTGATGACCAGCAACTGTCTCGAGGGTAGTCTGTGCACTGCTAATGTGGGGCTAAGTTCTCACCTTTACCATGACTCCTTTAGGTGAATCCAGATCCATCTCCACTGGAGTGGAGGGAAGTATTGCATTCCCCTGAGTCACAGGGCTCTGTGGGGGAGGGAGAGATTCTGGAATAAAATTTGGAACCTCTTAGGGAGGAAAAAGAGAGGAAAGCATACTTGGTAGACAGCCAGCAGTGTCAGACACAGTATCCTTGCAGTTCCCAAGGTCATCTTTTTATATTCCTCAAGTAAAAAGGTATTCTAAGCCTGTCTTTTTTAAGGCTTCAAACATAATATTGGTTCTTTAAAAAATGTATTCCCTGAAATCACACTCTTTGGTGCCCTACCCCTGCAACCAGAGATGAGCTCCTTAAAGCCAGGAGCACCCACCCAGCTCTTCTGCAGATGTTTGGTACCCAGAGCAGGTGCTGGGTGTCACCAGTGTGGAATGAATAGTCACAGAATAAGCACATGTAACCTGTTCTCTGAAACCCCCAGGATTCAAGAGCACATCAGACTTTGTTTAGAATAGTGGTTCTCAACCTGTGGGTCGCAACCCACAGGAACTGTATTAAAGGGCTTCAGCATTAGGAAGGTTGAGAACCACTGGTTTAGAACAAAACCGAAATCCAGATCTAAGAGTCTTGATTGATGTGCCCCACACAGTACTGCCTCTTTTCCTCCCATTTGTAATGTTGGCATTTTACTTTGATTTTATTTTTATAAAGTTTACAACTATATTAGGGAGCATTAAAATTCTACTTTCTAGGTCAGGTGTAGTGGCTGACACCTACAATCCTAGCACTTCGGCAGACCAAGGCAGGAGGATAGCTTCAGACCAGGAGTTCAAGACTAGCCTGAGCAATATAGCAAGACCTTGTCTCTACAGAAAATAGAAAATTAGCCTGGTGTGGTAGTATAAACTTCCTGGGAAGCTGTGGCAGCAGGATTGCTTGAGCCCCAGAGTCTGAGGTTTCTGTAAGGTAGGCTGACACCATAGCACTCTCAACAGAATGAGACTTTGTCTCAAAAATAAATACATAAATAAAACTCAGAGGCAAGTGATTTCCCTAAAGTTTTTGTATTAGTTATCAATTGCTGCTGTAACAAATTGCCACAAGCTTAGTGGCTTAAAACAATATAAATTTATTCTCTTGCAGGTCAGTAGTCCAAAATGGGTCTCATTTTGCTAAAATTAAGGTGTCAATAGGGCTGTGTGTCTTCTAGAGGCTGGAGGGCGACCTGTTCCCTTGCTCTTTGCAGCTTCCAGAGGTTACTACATTCCTTGGCTCCTGGCCTCTCCCTCCACCTGCAAAGCCAGCAGCAGCTCAGCATCTTTAAATTTTCAAACCGTTCTCTAACTCTGACCCTCTGGAAGCCTCGTTCCATTTTTTTCTCTTTAAGGATCCTTGTGATTCTGTTGATCCTGCCCAGAGAAACCAGAATAATCTCTCCATCTCAAGATTATTAATCTGAGGCTGGAAAGGACACCGTGAGGAGAGATTGGTTCATAGGTACAAACATACAGTTAGAAGGAATTAGTCCCAGTGTTTGATGGCACCAAAGAGTGACTATAGTTAAAAATGATTTATTGTACATTTCAAAACAGCTAGAAGAGAGGCCAAGCGCAGCAGCTCATGCCTGTAATCTTAGCACTCTGGGAGGCCAGGTGGGTAGGTTGCCTGAGCTTACGGTTTGGAGACCAGCCTGAGCCAGAGTGAGACCTCGTCTCTAAAAATAGCTGGGCATTGTGGTAGGCTCCTATAGTCCCAGCTACTTGGGAGACTGAGGCAAGAAAGTCACTTGAGCCCAAGAGTTGCTGTGAGCTATGGTGCTATAGCACTTTACTGAGGGTGACAAAGTGAGACTCAGTCTCAAAAAAAAAAAAAAAATAGAAGAAATGATTTGAAATGTTGTCAACACAAAGAAATGATAAATGTATGAGGTGATATACCCCAATGGATCATTACACATTATATGCATGTATCAAAATACTATATGTACCCCATAAATGTGTATAATTATTTTGTATTAATAAAAATGAAGGAACGATCATTAATTATATCTATGAAGTCCTTTTTTTTCATGTAAGGTAATATATTCACAAGTTCTAAGAATTAGGACATGAAATGAGAGGAGTATTATTCTGCCCTACCATAGAGACCACAAAATGTCCTAACAGTTGACCTTCAAGTCTTTAGCCTTCTGCATGTACAAGAAAATGGGGTTTGGCTTTTTTTGTATGTCTTCTCCTGGTATTTCTATCTTGGACATTACTTATTTAATCTTACAGAGAACTAGTGCCTACTGTCTTTATTTCAATCATTAGGGTTGATAGGTATTCAGTAACTATGTAGAATGACAATGATAATATTAATTACATATGGAGCTGAGTGCAGTGGCTTATGCCTATAATCCTAGCACTTTGGGAGGCCAAGGCAGGAGGATTGCTTGAGGCCAGGAGGTTAAAGTGCAGTGATCTATGCTGCTGTCACTGTGCTCTACTCTGGGTGACCAAGCAAGACCCTATCTCAATACAAGAAAAGAGGAAGGGTCTTGGCAATGAAGACCTGAGTTTTAGACAGAAGATTTTAAAACTTGCACCACAGTGACATGTTAAATGAACTCAAAGAGTCTTTAAACTTTTGTCTTTTAGGCTTATGTACAGAAGTACATTGTGAAGAATTATTTCTACTATTACTTATTCAAATTCTCAGCCGCTTTGGGTCAAGAAGTGTTCTACATCACATTCCTTCCATTTACGCACTGGAATATCGATCCTTATTTATCCAGAAGGCTGATCATCATTTGGGTGGTACGTATTGTTGTTTCTTGTTAACCACAACCACTTCCAAGGCAACTGCTTGCTTTGGTATTCAATTCTTTTGTGTGCATGTTTTTTGTAGTTTTTAACTGCTTAGAATTGGGTTTGTTGCCTGATTTACTTTGGATGAGTTAAAAAGCTGTGAACAATTTGTTTTGTTTGCAAAACTCAAATAACCCTGTAATTTCATGGACATTGTATACCTTCTCATGGGTAAATCAAACTGGGAGAGAAAAGAAGTGATGAGCAGAAAAGAAAGGACCTTTCTAAAAACCCATCAACGAGAAAAAAAATACATCCTTCCAAGTGGCCCATTTTAGTAAAACTGGATCAAACACTAAACCCAGAAGCTGTCAAGTAATAATTTTAAGCTGTGTAAAACAACTCTGTATTCATGAGGCAAAGACCCTTCCTTAAGAAAATATCTAGTGTAGGTGGGGGCAGCTGCAAATATACAAAATCCCAGGGAGACAGGTGGAGCCCCTTCCACCTGTTTTGCTGGTGACTCTATCATTTAACTTTGTTCAAGGCTAAATGCATTCTGGCTTTTGTTTGATTGGCAGAGATGGTGGGTATTTGCAAGGCGGCAGGGCATACTACACATACAAGATTTGTACCAGATATGTCTAGAGTGTGCACACAGCTCAGGGCCTGGCATAGTGGGGGAGGACACTACAAGTCACTGTCTGATTGTGATAACACATAATGACTAGCCCTTGACAGTGAAGGAGTCTTGAATTCTAAAGTCAAAGATAGTTCAACTGGCAGGGGAGCCTCAGATACAAAACTGTTTGCTCACAATTCTGCACCAGAGGTTCAGAAGTGCCCCCTTGGTTATAAAGATGAGCTGCCTGACCTTAAGGTGACTTCCCCACGCTGCGCTTTATTTTTCTTATTTCTAGAGCAAATGAGAGCAGATTGATCAGAGGCAATAAACTCAAAATCTTCAGAGGCAGGAGAGAGAAGTAAACAATGCCCCCCTGGGAGGGTAGGAATGGCTGGGGTTGGGGATATCTATGCAAATCATTCACGGAGTGGCTCTTTGGAGGCTGGAGGGAGCAGCTGGCCCTCTGCTCCACCTGTGACTGCCACAAGGCAAATGGGCCCAGCGTAGCCGGATCGCCTTATTTTTCTTGTGAAATCTCCTGGGTTTTAAATATAGGCTTAGATTTTTAAAGCATCATATGCCAGCTGAACAAAGACTGCTTGGCATCCAAGTGTATGTGCTCAGTTTGAAGCCTGTAGTCCAGTGGTTGTCAACCTTCCTTATGCCGCAGCCCTTTAATACAGTTCCTGTGAGTCGCCACCCACAGGTTGAGAACTGCTGCAGGTAGTCTAAAGCACAGCTACAGCTTATGGTTAGGATTTGACCCCTAATTCTTTCTGACTCTTTCATCCTTTTTCTTTTTTCTTTCATCCACTTTTTTCTTTTCCCATCCCTGTCTTCCTGTAGCCCTCTTCTGAAACCCAGAAACTACAGAAGCACAGGCATCTTGCAGACCCTAAGGGGGATGCGGTCCCATTGTCCCTCTCCCTTGCTGAGGCTTCGGAGCAGATGCAGGTGGTGGGGCAGGACCACCAACTCTTCTTCCGTTCTGAAGACTTGAAAATCCATGAAAAACTTATGCATGAGTTTCTGTCCCTCTCTCATTTATTTTCTAAGAGATATGTATTTTTTAAAACATCCCAAAACCATAATGGTGGTTGAGTGGGGCCAAGGATGTGAAGTGCATTTAATAATCCAGGTATATCTTATAATACGAATGGTTAGCCCAAGGTCAATGACTGCCCCCACGGAGTGAATGACACTTCCTTGGGAGCTGGGAAGACCTTTACAGCGGATAGGAAGCTGTGGGAAGGAGACTCTGGTTGTCACTATTGTATGTACGCTTTGGACTCCTCATCTCAAATTGCTCAAAGTGCCTATTTGAGGCAGAGTGACAAGACTTTTGTTAGAGTGGGTAAATAAAATCTTTCCCTGAGAAAAGAAAATGTAACTGTTGAGTCTGCAGTTTGTCCTGAGGTTTGGTGGCCTGGGAATTTTTTAAATGGGTTTATGTGCTGGTCCTTGAGGCATTTATGCTGAGAGTTCCATAGTTAATTAACTTGCGTGGGAAGGGTTAGGGAGTGTGCCCCTTACTGCCAGTGCTGGGTGGGGGGAATGGAGGCCATTCCTGGAGAGGAGGGAAAGGCAGATATGTAGGAGTGCTCTTGTGTGCTTGCATGTGTACAAACGTGAGCACGCGTGCATGCATGTGTGTGTGTGTGTGAGAGAGTGCATGTGTTGGGAAAAGGGCTGTCTCTGCTGGGCTGTAGAGACAATAAGGAGAGCTGGTTGGTTTGGCTCTAGTGTTGAAGGTGGATGAAAGGTCAGGAAATTCCTGGTGGGGCTGGGATTTGGAAGGGGAAGAAAGATGGGGCAGGGCGTAGTTCTCCTACTTGTGCCTGTCTGGGCAACCAGCTTCCCGTGGAGGGAGCCTTTTTTTCTCTAAGGAGGATCCCTAAATTAATGGCTGCGTCTTCAAGGGGTGGAGATTAAAAAATGTTAATTACATAAGGGGCAGAGCTGAACATCTTATTTCACCTCAGATTCACTGGAAAGCAGCTGTATTCAGGAGTGCCAAACCTCTTGTCAACTTTTATATTAATCGAACAGTTGTTACTGGATGCAAACCCAATAATTTAATTGCTTTTTGAAAATCATTTGTTACATTAGTGGTGAGTAATGCTGTCTGCAGTAGAATTCCTGGTTCCATTAACTGCTGTCTCTTCGTGACCATAGTGATCCCTCCTCTCTGTTGTAGAATCCACCTTTCTTAACAAGCCAAAAATTTTGATAAGCTTTTGTTAAATTAGCTGAAGAACATCCATCAAGTCAATTTCTCTTCTGTCCTGTATCTAGGTTTTTAACCTATATTTGGGCTGAAAAGAATCTCAGACGCTAGGACAGGAAGGTCAGGGAATGGGCTGTGTGATCAGAAGGCTCATCTGGAGATGGTGTGGATGGTGTTTCCCCATTGAGTGATTATCTCATCTCTTGACCAGTGGTTCTCAACCTTCCTAATGTCACCGCCCTTTAATATAGTTCCTGTGGGTTGCAACCCACAGGTTGAGAACCACTGCTCTTGACTTTCACTGAGGCATGGTGACAATCCTACCAAAAAAACTTTAAAGTTACATTGATGTACCCTAAAAAATGGTCAGAGGCAACTTCATTGAAACTATGGTATTTAGCTTTATAACATGAAGCAAAGTCCCACTCACTCTTTGCTAAATAAAGTTACATCCCACTTTGTAAAATAGCAATGAAATACTGACACCATAACTCATCCTTTTGGTTTGGAAGCCTCATTTTCTCTTCTCTTGTGATGTTTTATTTGTCTATATCCTGCTTCTTTTCATAGATATTTCATCATTAATGATGCCCTGAAATAGGAGGGGTCGGATAAGTAGATAAAAATAAAAATTAGGGGGAATAAAGCCCAGACTAAAGTTAAAGGTAGTTAGCTGGTTAAAGGTGAGCCACCAATTAGTCTTTGAACTTTGTCTTGACCAACCAAAAGGAGGTCACATTATCCAGTCAGAAATAATAAGCCTGTCTCTAAGAGAGCAAACCTTTTCTGGACACACAGGATTGAAGAATTGTTAAGACTAGTGAAACATAGTGCTGAATTATTTTCGTAGAAATATTGTTTGGTATCATTCTGAGTCTATTGTGTCTTCATTTTCAAATCATTGCTACTTTAACCAATGAAAATATAGTATCTCAGTTCATATTTTTATCAGCCATTTGTATTCATTCTTGGGACTTGTCATTCTGCCTTTTGAGTATGTTTTTAAAGAGGGCTTTGATTTTTTTTATTGATTTCCACAGTTGTTAACTCAAAAAGATAAAGAATATTCCATGTATCAGAAACAGTGTGTCTAGATGTCCGATTTTTAGAAGTTTAAGACTTTGAGAAATGGTATATATTGGCTCAACGCCCATACCTCAGTGAGTAGAGCACCATCCTCATACACCAAAGCTGGCAGGTTCAAGCCCAGCCCAGGCCTGCTAAACAACAGTGACAATTGCAACAAAAAATAGCCGGGCATTGTGGTGGGTGCCTGTAGTCCTAGCTACTCAGGAGGCTGAGGCAAGAGAATGGCTTGGGCCCAAGAGTTTGAGGTTGCTGTGGGCTGTGATGCCACAGCATTCTACTGAGGGCAACATAGTGAAACTCTGTCTCAAAAGAACTTTATAGTACCATCAGTAGTGACCTAGGAAAATTCTTTATAATGGAATTTGTGTCTATAGCCATATGGCCCTAAAAGTCTCAATTTCTTTTTTTTTTTTTTTTTCCTTTCTCTACATGTACTTTTTAATTTACTTTGGGTTCCACATGAATTTTTAAAAACACTATGATATTTCAGTATGTTTTCCTCCCCCAGTACAGGAAGTATTTGTATTTAAAACTAATGATAGGCATGAAGCCGTTCAGATGCTGAGGAAGCCATGTCATTTATAATAGAATATTTCCCTTTCTGTAAACACCAAATTATCTTTCAATTTAATCTTCAGCTTCACAAGTCTGTGTCTGCACACCCAACTGTATGAAGCCCTGCCTTTCTTCTTTTCTTTTTCTTTGTATTACTTCTTTTTTTGTCCCGCCCCCAAGAGGTATGTTACACACCGTGACCCCCAGCCCCCACTCTCCTTCCCTCTCTCCAGTCCCCCATTCCCCCACCTCCCTGCCACGTAGTAGCATCAATTGTCCTCATATCAGAATTGAGTACATTGGATTCTTGCTTCTTCATTTTTGTGATGCTTTGCTAAGAAGAATGTCTTCTACCTCCATCCAGGTTAATACAAAAGATGTAAAGTCAACATCTTTTTTTAGTGGCTGAATAGTATTCCATGCTATACATATACCACAGCTTGTTAATTCATTTCTGGATTGTTGGGCATTTAGGCTGTTTCTACAATTTGGCAATTGTAAATTGAGCTGCAATAAACAGTCTAGTGCAAATGTCCTTATGATAAAATGATTTTTTTCCTTCTGGGTAGAAGTCTCAATTTCAATCTCATCTAAAGTGGCATTTGAATGCTTGCATCCTGAGGATTCACTTTAGTTTATGCTCAGACCTAAGCACTTCCCGTTGTCTTACCCTTTGTTGCCTCCCTGGTCCTTTTATAGTAATTGAATTCAAGACTCCTGTCTTCAGGTACTTATTTTCTGGCCATAAAATAGCTTACTCAGAGGTGACCAGCCCTTAGAAACCTGGTTCATACTTTTTGAAAACTCCAATAAAGTTAAAATTGGAGGGGGGGGGCGTTTCCTCACCTTTTTCCTATTTGTATAATAATAATAATTAAAAATTAAAGAAATTTATGCACCAAAAGATATTTTCCCTACCATTCTGACATGTGTATGGTTGTTATTAAGTAAGTCTTTATTATAACCAAATAATTTATTAGAGTTGTCTGATTATGTCGAAGGCCCTGGTCCTGAGAGTTTCCAGGCAGGGTAAATCTCTCTTTTAATAATCCTGGATTTTGATCATCTCTTTGACTGCAAGAATTATTTGTGCAGGAAGAAGAACAGTTGCTTCTATATACATCAGCAGCTTTTTTTTTTTTTTTTTTTTTTTTTGAGATAGAGTCTCACCCTGTTGCCCAGGCTAGAGTGCCATGGCATCAGCCCAGCTCATAGCATCCTCAAACTCCTGCCTCAGCCTCCTGAGTAGTTGGGACTACAGACGCCCATCACAGTACCCGTCTAGTTTTTCTACTTTTAGTAGAGATGTGGTATATGTATGCCATGGAATACGCATACCATGTACATGCTCAGACTGGTCTCCAACTCCTGAGCTCAAGTGATCCTCCTGCCTGGGCCTCCCTAGGATTACAGGTGTAAGCCAGTAGCTTTGAGGTTTGGTCAAAGGTCCATGGTCCTGTTTTACCATGAAAAGATCACCAGGCTGATGAAATGTATTTCATTTTTTAATTTCTAAAAACATAGATTCACTTAAACTAACTCAAAAAAGGGAGCGTTTTTTTGTAAGATTATCAGGAATCCACATACCAGAACCTCACAGGAAGTGATCTTAGTGGAAGGGTTGTCTGCTACAGTTCAACTGTATTATTGGCTGGTAATTCTCTCAAATGTCTTTTAGTTCAGATTTCCAGGACAGCCTGGTACAGCTCATGATGGACCCTAGTGCTGTTCCATGCATTGCTGGCCAGTCCTTACACTGCCTATACTAGGTCCAAACAGCTGTGTTAGGAGTGTAGATGGACAATTAACCAAGTTCTTGAACTTCAAGAGACCCAGTCTGTAATTCTAGCAGTGAAACCTCATTCAAGGCACTTTCTGATACTGGCTGGCAGTTTTCCAAGCTTTAAAACGAAAGGGAGAGAGGATACCCAGGAAGGGTGAGGTCCAGGAGAACAGAGGTTTTCTTAAGGAAACCCCAATGATACACCTGCAGGGTACTTTCCATGGTGACTCAGCTCTTAGGAATTTGTAGACTTCACATCCTGGGACCTGGAAATTTCCATTTCTGTGAAATCCTGTAGTTCTGTGGGGGCTGGAACAGCTTCTCCTGCTTCATTCAAACTGACCAGTGAGAAAGGTACCTGTGGGTTGGAACTTTTTGACTAGAGATAAAAAGGGAAAGACCAAGCCTGTCCAGGAGCATAGCCATTTTGAATTATTTTATGCTGTTGGCTCCACTGGCTGAACAAAAGCCTTTTTCCTCTTAAATACGATGTTTGGATGCTCCTTCTCTCCATTGGGCCTTGTCTTCCTGCAACAAAAGGACTCAGCTAGAGGATCATTGGACGCTTGTGACATTGTGACATGGGGTCCTGAGTGTTTATTATATGTTTGCTGGGTGACACTTAAAAAAGAGGTCCAACCATGGAGGGGAGGAAGATTAAAAACGGAATAGGCCGGGATAACCGTTAAAAAAAAAAGACTAGAAGGTATTTCATTTCTTTTGCCGGATTGAATGCCAGTGTGGCTTTACTTCTTTTGTTTTGTGTTTTTTGACCCTCTTCAATATGAGAAAGGACATTTGAAATGCCTATCGAATGCATTGCTAGATAATTGTTCATCGGCTTGCCGATTTGTGTTCAACAAGACCGAAGGAATGCTTTAAGGGACAAGGCTTCATTGCTTGGCAAATATAAATTCCATTTTCTTGTAGACTCACAGCCTGGTGATAGGGAAGCTATGTCTGCAGCAGATTCCTTTTGGCAGGCTTTTCTGTTCCTGTTCTCCCAAGACAAATTAACTTTCTCTAGCTTGCATCTAAAAGGATGATTTTCCACATCTCCCACATTGTTTATTACCAGCTAGTTAGCTGATACCTACAGTAAAAAGGCAGACCAAAAATTTACATTTAAATTGGGCCTGCTAACTAGATACTATCTAGCTTTTGTAGAGCATAGGGCCTTATTTTTTGAAATGGTCACATAAATTGGTTAAGCAGTGAACTTTGTGATAGAATGTCAAAGTAGAGTAGGGCCTTTTTGGATGTGGGCAGGCTGCCACCTGGCTGTCTAGCAAGGGAGTCTGTCACCTGGTGAGGGAGCAGAGGAAAAAGCCTTTCCCGTCACTGTAATTCACTAGACTGAGGTCAATTTTAGTGCCAAAAGATGACTTTAAATGTGATTATCTCTTAATCCTCAGTTTAAACCACTACCACTGTTCACTTCAAAAGATCGTCTTGCTTGTTAACTTGGTTCTTGCTTGAGATTAATGAGTCTTTAAAAGTATTCAACAATGGCTAGATTGTCACCCTCACTCACTTGCATTGAAAGAAATAGAATTAGGCGTCAGAGATTCTGCCCAGTCCCTCTGAAGCGGAATCTGTAATTTAGCCTTGGTTAAATATTAAGTAAATGTCTCTAGGGGGGTTGTTAGACAAAATGCATTGGTTTGGTTTTAAAACACAATAAGGAGGAGTTTCGGTTTTAGTGTAGACTTAAAAAAAACACCTTAAAACTAGATTCATGGTGAACAAATACATTTGCATCTCTCTAATTATCACCAGGATTACATGGGGATGTTTTCCTAAATGATGATGACTAGAAACCTTCCCTGCTTCCCCGCCTCTTCCCACTGTCCCTGCTCCACAACCCCTAAGGCTGTGATGATGCTCAGCATCACAGCTCTCTGGGGTAGAGTCCAGTGCCTCTTGCTCCAGGTATTACCTCGAAGGCTTCATTTACTTTATCCCGTGGATGGGTGATTGCTTTACAGCTTATCTAGGTATTAAATTGTATGGAACCCCAGAGTCCTGGAGGCAGGATATCTTTGGGGATGAAATTAGGTTGGAACTGCTGAAACGCTGCAAAGAGCTGGACGCTTCCTGCTCAGTGTTGTTGTAGAGTTAGTCCCTTCTCGCCTCCTTTTAGTTTTATTCTAGCTGCAAGTATCTTATCAAGAAAATCCTATGATCTTTATATTAATCTGAAATTTAAAAAATAATTTTAAAAAATAGAGAAAACCAGATGGTCTTCACCAAGTCACATCCAGACCCAACACCAAGGAGCATACGATACAGCGAGGGTCAGGAATCCACTCTTTCTTATTAGGGATAAACTTGCTTCCTCCCCCAGTCCCTGCAGGCAAATCAGTCCCCAAGGGTCTTTACAAAAGCACATTCTGGACTAGATTTTCTTCCAGACTGACTCTCCCCCACTCATTTGTAAAACAAAAGGAAAGAGGAGCAACTAATCAATAGGCTGGCAGGGTGCTTTTGGGTAAAATTTTCAAATAAAATCTTAGTTCTCATTCTCTCATTTTAAAAACCAAATCAATTCCATTTGCCAGGCTGCATTCAGGAATGTTTGTGGGTCTCCAGGCAGCTGCTTACTGGGTCTTCACTGCATGCCAAGTACCGTACACATAAGAATCCCATTTCCCAGATGAGAACACTGAACCCAATGGGTTGAATGACTTACCCAAGGGGACGCAACTGGTAAATTGAATATGTAATATTGACACCTGGTTTTGTGTCCAAACCCCATTTTTTCCACTGTGCCGTGTTGTCTCCAATGGCTAAGCTTTCTTTTTTCCTACAATCTAATTATTCAGAAATATGCGTGGCCTACTTGCTTGGAAAGGCTCTGGCTAGCCTCACTGTCTCATTTGCAAGTGCCTGTATGTATAGCAGCCATATGTCACAGATTCTCCAGACATTCTCTTGCCAATTCTCTGTGCTGTGGTCCCTGTGATTACCCCACCCCCCATTCATCATCCTTGCATCCCAGATATTTTTACACTTACTCAAAGGCCAGAGAATCACAGGGACCTGGCAGGGTGGAGAAGGGCTTTGGTACTTTTGCTTCCAAGCTGGGGGCCTGCAGAGGGCTGCCTGCTAATCCTGTGGGTTTGTCATTCTTGGTTTGGCTCCACTTCCTTATCCTATTTTGCAAAGCAGCCAAGTGGAAAAGGAGTGAGGAGCAGAGTGGGCCCTTTGTCCTTATCAGGAGGTGGGATTTGACCTCAGGGGTCTGGGCATTTTTCTTGACTGTGTGCCTCCTACTTCCCAGGCTTCTTGCCCCTGGGTGCCTTCATCTTCCCTGTACCCCACATGGGTCCACATTCCAGTGGGAGTGATGAGGAGCCTCAAATTCCTCACTAGCTCTCCTGGAGCCTGAGGGGATTGGGGAGTGTTTCCTGGGAAGGGAAAGGAGAGGCTTTCATCAACCAAGTGCTCTATCGGTTTTTTGGATGTGGCCTCTGGAATTTTCTGAAAGCTTGAGAACTACAAGACAAACTCAATCTTAATTAACCCAATGGCTGTCAACTCTTTTCTTCCCTCCTCTGTCACCAGCACAGACCTGGGTTTCCCCAGAGAAGCCTCTGTAGCCTCGGCTTCCCAGTGGAGGCTGCAGGCGAGGCCCCCCTGCCTCAGGGAGCCCTGCTGCAGGAGTCCAGCCTTGGTCCCCCATCCTGTCCTTGCAGGCCTGGTGATCAACAGATACATGTTAGTCAGACCTCAGTGGACATGACATGCACCGTAGCCCAGGCACAGTGGCAAGGAGGCCCTGTGTTCGCCATGGAGAAGCTGAGCCTCTGCCAGCTAAGGTTTAATCTGGGAAAATGAGGCTTCCTGAGTTCCTCCATGGCCACCAGCCCTCTCTATTTAGCCTCTTGCCTCTCCCAGAGTTCCTGACTGTCCCCTGCTATCCAAGACTCCAGCATTCTCTTTGCTCACCTGCTCTTCTTATTACATTGTCCATGAGGCAAAGTGAAAGGTCTACCGAAAATAATTTGCAGGGAACCACAGTGTAACTGCTTATGAATAAATAACATTCTAAAACTTACAAATGCAAGTCACATGTGGCTGTGCTGGCACAGTTTGGCCATTCTCAGGAGTGTAGACTCTATGCCAGCTTTCAAGACAGTCGTAGCTCTCCATGCAATAGTTCTCTGCTACAAATCCTTACCGTGCTAGACTCAGAGCTGAGGCCTATAGAAACATTCTTCAGTGAGGTATTGGTGGTATTGCCTTTGTGTGTGTAGTAAGCATGTTCAGTAAATTATTCATTTTGCAGTAGTAGACCACATTGATAAAAATATTGAGTCTGTGCATGGTGACGTACACCTATAATCCTAGCACTCTGGGGGGTTGAGGCAGGTAGATCACTTGAGCTCAGAAGTTTAAGATCAGCAACTTAAGCGCAAGACCCCAACTCTACTAAAAATAGAAAAATTAGCCAGGCATGTTGGTGCATGTCTGTAGTCCCAGCTACTTGGGAAGCCGAGGCAAGAGGATCGTTTGAGATTAAAAGTTTGAGGTTGCTGTGAGCTATGATGCTGTGGCACTCCACCCAGGGTGACTGAGTGAGACTCTTGTCTCAAAAAACAAACAAACAGGCTTGGCACTTGTGGCCACATGCACATGCACCTGAGCTGGTGGGTTCGAATCCAGCCCGGGCCCGCCAAACAACTATGGCTACAACCAAAAAATAGCTGTGCATTGCGGCGGGCGCCCTATAGTCCCAGCTACTTGGGAGGCTGAGGCAAGAGAATCTCTTAAGCCTAGGAGTTGGAGGTTGCTGTGAACTGTGATGCTACAGCACTCTACCCAGGGTGGTAGCTTGAGGCTCTGTCTCCAAAAACAAACAAACAAACATTGAAAACAATCCCAAAAAACTGTTCCTAAGTCTTACCACATTCGTTGACTTCAGGATAATTTAACTTTCCCTCCCACTTATCTCTATCTATATTTGGTCACAGTACACAGTGTATAACCTGCTTTATGGTAAGTGGTCTAATAGAAGATTAGATGTAATTATAGTTCAAGAAGAATACTGAGAAAGGAGAATGGGATGGGGAAAGACTCATGAACATTTTAACCTAAAAGGAATCATTGATTCAAAGGATGAATTGTTCCCCCAAAGAATCAGGAGACTTGGTTTTTAATCCACATGAAAATTGCTTACCCTCTTATTTTGCATAGCACGTATTGTACTAATAAGGTAGAGTAAGAAACCCTCAGGGCGACACAGCCAGGCTGGGATGGGCTCCCCGTCTACTGAGTGACAGAAATGTGCAATCAGTTGTAGTCCAGAGTTTTACAAATAACTCGCCAAGTGATATTTTTCTCCAGGCCTCAGTTTGACCATCTGTAAAATGTAAAGTTGAATAAACCACAGTGTCCCTCCCACTTAAAAAGTTTTATGGTAATAAAAATACTGGTGGATGCACCTTTTAGGATAGTTAATCCGTTTAATCATGTGTTCCAGCTTCGACAGTGCATCTGGACCTATACAATTTCTTCTGGTTGTTCTCCACACATCCTAAGCGGGTTGGCGTCCACCAATTTTCTTGTGGTCCCCTGTGACAGTTAGTACTCCTCTGTGAAAGGGGTCCTGAGGGAGACAGAGGCTGCCTGAGTCCAAGTCACTAGGAATCACAGGGACTTGCACATGCAGGCCCAAGGGCAGGGGCGTTCCGGGAAGGGCTGGGCACATAGGCATGGGGAACATGAACTATGCAAGCAATAGTTCTCGACTACAATGTGTTATCAGCATCATTTAGCGGGTGCACACGCATGTGTGTGTGTGTACGGCTGTGCATGTGTGTGGAGACAAATATAAATTCATTGTTTGCGATATATATGCTCAGCTTCAACTAGAAAAAGATGTTATGTTTCTGTTCCTTTTAAAATTAAATTTCTTCTGGCATTCACAAGCACTGAAATCATAAGGGAAAAAAACGTTTTCTTCAGTTTGAAAATGCTTTTCAAACACATAGCAATTTGATTCTAGGGGTTGGGGAATGGCATTCTGAAGGCTTAAAAAAGAAACCCTTTAATTTGGAAATTAGCAAGTTATGAGCAGCATTAAGCTTGCTTCCTTTTGAATTAACACTGGCAAATAAACAGGGTAAATGAGAAAAATAAGAGAGTTAATTTCTTTTACGAGGCCATAATGGGAAATTTAGGCAAAGGTGAACATTTCATCCTAACTCTACCACAGCGATGAGCCCATCCCGGCCAGCCCCTGAAGTCTTGTTACATATGTGCTGTGTCAAAGAGATGTTGAGCAATGTTTGTTTAAATAACTGGAAAAATATATTTATCTATAAGGAATAGATACAGAGTGATAAACTAAGAGTCTCTATTTTTCTGTAGCCAGTAGGGATTACATCTTGGCTATTTAGTTAGAATTCATTAGAAGAGAGGAAAGAAAGGAGGAGAGGAAGGAAGAAAAGGAAGGAATGAAGGAAAAGAAGGGAAGGAAGGGAAAGAAGGGAAGGAAGAAAAGAAAGAAAAGAAGGAAAGAAGGAAAGAGCTGTCACCTGGGCAAACATCCAAACAAGCTAAACGTATTTCAAGGCCTTTGCCTTTTTGGAGGTTGGATTCAGAAATTTAAACCTAAATTTGTGCTATAGAAATAGCACATATTAGAATATATCTGAACATTTCTATATATATCTATATATATAAATATATCTAGAAATATATCTATATATAGAATATATCTATAACATTTTAGAATATATCTGAAGGACTGGGTTTTATGCTTTTCCAGAAAGTCTCCTAATCTACAAAGAATGTTTGACTACTTGTACTAGGGGGCAATCAAAAGGGTGTGTTGTTAGCACTGACAGGATTAAATCATTAAAAATCTGTCAAGGCCTGAATTTCAGAAAACCAGCTGCCTGAATTTATGTAAAACATTTCAGTTACCTAAGAAGATGTGTTTAAGGGTACACTAATCTGTTATCTAGCTCTTTTATGAATGATAATATTGAATAAGCTTCCATATTCATGAAAAAATATTTTAAGAAAATTCTAAATGAGAGATATGAAATCACTTTGATCCTTTTTAGGGTGTCACCTTAAAGATTAAAATGTTAAGAAGCCGTGCATGAGATGGATCCTGGTTTGGAAAATATGTTTGGTAAATGGAACAGAGGTTTTGTAAATGAAACCATTCTAAAAGTTAAGATGAACTGACATCCAAATAAAAACTCAAACAATGAGGTAAATACTCTTTGGGGTCATTTAGATATTAATCAGGCTTTGCAAACCCAAATTCTGAGATTGTGTGTGTTTAAACCCTAGAGGTTGATACTTGTGAGAAGACAGGCGTAATAATGTCTTTTATTTTTTAATTGAGACAGGGGTCTCACTCTATTACCCAAACTAGAACACAGTGGTGTAATCATAGCTCTCTGTAGTCTCGAACTCTGGGGTTTCCCAAAACTCCTGCTTCAATCTCCCAAAAGTACCAGGATTGTAGCCAAGAGCCATCTCATAAAATGTCTTCTGAAGCCATCTTATAAAACACTTTCTGAATCTTGTCTTCCTGTAGATCCATCAAACATTGGTCTTCACCAATGTTTGGTTTTGATTTGGGTGACTTCTAACCATGAGCATAATTCATTAGTTATTGATAGCAACACTTTGTAGACTGAAAAACGTGTGAAAGAAGATTATGATGTGGTTACCACTTAAGATGAGGTGATTGCACTCGAGTAATAATTGTCTCACACTGGCTTTTCACTCCTACTGAGAAAATGCTGGACATAAGTACTACAGCATTTCTGTATCTAAAAATATCATGTCAAAGGAGCAAAGAAGTATATAGGAACCACGAATCAGTCACTGTCAGTCACTGATGTCTTTGGACGTTAAATAAAATGTATGGGCAATCAGTGGTTGGGACTAAGTTCCTCCAAACCAAAATGGAGTTGCTCATGCTAAAAGTTCCTTCACCAAACCAGTGGTGTCCATCTGACCTCTGAGAAATCAAGAGAATGACAGCTAATAGCCAAATCGAAAATAGGCCAGTTTCAGTTCACATGATAATGAAGTTCCCTCTGTATTAATCCTTATAAGAAAGTAACCAGATGTCAGCCAATTATGACCTGATGAAGAGGGTCTGGCCACCTGTTACTGTCAGCCAAAGGTGGAGATGGGGATTAGGTCCAAAAAGCTTTATTCTCAGAAGACCAGCAGTTCCGGAGAACAGTATGGGTAGCTGTTCAAAAACTGTCTGCTCTTCCATTTCCAAAACCATAGTTTTATATGTAAACGTTCAAAGCAAAGACCATATTAACCCTTATCTTAAACAATAATAAACAATAATGAGCACATCCATGACCTATTACAACTTTTCCAATTCAAAAGTTAATTTCCTGAACTGATCACCCTAAACTACTCAAGATGTATATTTTTAGGTTGAAGCTAAATTTATAAAACAACAAGGATGGAAGACAGGAGGTGAAGGTCATGATGTAGGACCCAAACCAAGCAGACCAGCTGAGTTGAGCCAGTCCTAACTTGACTGACTCCACCTTATTCTCACTACATGAGCTACCCACAGTTGTGTGGGAGTAAGTGAAAGGACAGAGTTCATTGAAAAATGAAAGAGATAGATAAGCAGAGGAGGGAGAACAGAAGATCCAGCAAGGAGGGGGTCACCCCTTGGGGAAGCCTATGTGGGCTTTTTGCTTAGGGGTTTATACACTGCTTTTCCAATCCTGCAGGCGGTAGGGGGTGGGGTGGGGGTTGTCTTGGGGAATGTATGTGCAGAACATGTCACAATTGGCCAGGGGCCTGTAGACAGAAAATAGTCCTAAAATTAGCAACGGAATGCTGTCTTTGGCTGTCTTTGAGTCCTTGCCGCAGGTGAGGCCCTAGGGCGCATGCTTTCTACTCCGGAAGCAACAGCCCAGATGAGATACTGATCAGGCTGCTTTTTTTGTGACCTTGCTTGAGCCCAGAGAATGTAGCCTGGAAAGGGCTTGTTAGTGCCTAGAGATTGGAGTTTATGATGTGACTGATTTCTGAGCTCACCCAGGCCTAGAAAATGGGGGTCACTGTCCAGCCCTGAATGGGGAATCCTGTACCAGTTGGGAATGTGCCTTCTCTTAATAAATGTGCACACGTATGTAACGTGCCAAGGAAGTCAATTCAACCTTGCATGTGTATTTTGGTGGCTGTCATCAGGTGACCCACAGTCACCAACCAATCTGAAATCTTGAGGTTTCTCTAAGGGGAGGTATCGAGAGAATTAACTAGCCACCAAGCGAGTACATAACCAGTCACTCCGAGATCTTCCCAGCAAATCAGAACAGGATTTAAAGACATTTAAACATTTGCTAAATGCTTTGCTGCTTTCTTCCTTTCCTTTTTATTTTTTGAGAAGTTATTCTTTAAGTCTGAAAGGAAAGTCTGAGCTTTTCTCTGTACTAGTCCTGGCTTATGTAAGACTCACAGCTGTCTCTCCCCCCCTTATTTACCAATGATAAGGTCAGACAAGGACCCTCCAAATTCCCATGGGTTGCCTTGTAAATGATTAGCTGAACTCTTTCCCCACTGGCCAAGGTGGATAAATACCTGCAGTACTGACTCAACCAAACTTTAATTGCGATACTCTCCATCTTCTGACCCCTGAACTTTGACATCCCTCCCCCCAACCCTGGCTATAGCCCTTTCTGAGAATAGGCTGACCCTCAAGTGAACGCATCCCGGTTTCCTGACCTAATCCACCTCTACCCTCTAGGTTTTCTGCCTAACCTTTGAGACATCTTCAGATCTCATGGTTTTTAAATAGTATAATCTCCCCACCAGCTTTTTGTCCATATCCTTTTTAATATCTTATCTCCTTTCCTACTTCCAGATTTGTTTCTTACTTGACAAAGATAATAAAAAAGGGAAGCACACAGAATTCAACTTTAGAGTACCTCTGTGTGCCTGTGAGGATCGCTCTGAACACAGGGAAGTGTGGGACATCGATATAAAACAGTTCCTGTCCACCAGGTCTTCATTTCTCAGATTGAAATGTGCTCCACAGTAGTGAGGAGGGTCTAGCTCTCCAGGCAGCCAAGGTTTGTGCGTTTATTCTTTTAATAAAGATTTATCCTGTGCTGGACACCAGTAATTTTATATTCTAAACATTCCTGAAAACATTCCCTCCGTTTCAGCCTACATTTTTATTTTATACACTTATCTATTATAAATAAAGTCTTTGTTTATTTTAGAACATTGTGTCAAAGTGACTTTTTTTTTTTTTTTTTTCAGAGACTCAATCTCAGGATCTTGCTCTGTCACCCAGGCTGGAGGGCAATGGTTCAGTGCACAGCACACTATAGTCTAGGAACTCCTTGAGTCAAGGGATCCACCCACCTCGGCCTCCCAAAGCGCTGGATTATAGGCATGAGCTACCACACCCAGCCTAGAGGTCTTTTTAAAATAGAATTTTTTTTTTTTTCATCTAGAATTGTGCCCTGGTGGCCCCGATGGAAAGGTGGGAAACAAATCTGATCAAGATTCTATCACGATGTTTTCAGTATGAGAGCAGTGACTGAACTACTGAGGAATCTTTGAACTAGAAAGATGTTATTTGCTTTTTAAAGGAGAGCATCTGATCTCTTTCTTACCTTGTTATTGGTGAGAAACAACCTTTACAATTTTTAGTCATTCATTCATTTAGCAAGTGCTAAGCAGTGGGGATTGAGTGATTAATAAGAGAGAGTCCATCCTGCTCTGGGGTTCACATGCAGTGACAGGTAAATCAGTACAGTAATCAAAGTTTATATTTAGGACATGATCAGAGAGAGAAGAGACCTTCTTTAGAGAAGGGGGTCAGGGAAGGGCACTAATATGTTTCATTTAACTTAAGGTTTGACATGGGGAAAGGAGCGAGCCAGCCACAAAGGAACTGGGGGGACACCCCCGGCTGAGGACGTCGTCAAGTGAGAGAGGTTATCTATCCCCTCTTACCCCGCAGAAGGATGAGATAGGCTAATATGACTGAGCAGAAAGAGAAGTGGCTTTCTTCTGGAAGCTTCTAGGAGACCACCTACGCCTGGTGTACTTTACACAGGACCCTTTCTCAGTGTCCCTTTGGGATCTTTCATCTTTAGACCTGGCTCCTGTTGTCTCTCTCCTCACCTCACCCTCACACCTGAGGTTGTCCCTTCAGTGATTTAGACCTGTGTTCTCTCCTATGCAGAAGGAAGGGGTTGAAGCAGGTGATCTCCACTTTATGGACCGTGAGGTGTGAGCATTCATTACTAAGAGATCACTGAATCCCAGAAGCACCATTCATTTCTTCTACAAACAAAGATGTTCGAGTACCCACACTGTGCCAGATGCTGTCCCAGACCCCAGCCTGCACCAAGGCAGAGCCTCCACTCAGTCTAAGTGCTGGCAGGGTAAAGTTGTATGAAGAAAAATAAAAGTAGGGTGTGGGGAGAAAGAGTGGCAAGAGGCAGGCTGTGTTCAGTGAGGTGGTCAGGGACAGCCTTTCAGAGGAGGTGGCTCGTGGGTACAGAGCTGAGTTGACTTATAATTCACTTGTAACTCACATTTTAATTGTTTACAGAAAGTCTAGAATGTTTGATATTTATCAGCATTCTTTCTGATTGATTTCTGTGTTTATGAGAAACACTGCTCCTTAGAAGTCGCTACAGTCTTCTCCGAAGATAGCTAGGTTTTTTAAAGTGTAAGGCCATAATCTTTGTATTAGTCTTTCCATCTTTAAAACACGTTGACTAACACACTATTTTATTAGGTCAAGCACAAGAAATGCTGTGTGAGTTGTATTTAACTCACACTAGTGATGCGCCCAGGGCCTTATGAGACATATATAACACACACATCTCTTGACCTAATAAAATACCGTGGCTCCAAGGAAAAAAAATTTTTTTCTAATGTGGCATGTTCAAGAGAGGTGTGAGTTATATATGCTTCATAAAGTCCCTGGGCTCAAAACTAGCATAAATTAAATACAACTCACATGGCAGTTAATGTGTTAAAATAAAACGTGCTGCAATTCAAATTTGATATGACATTGCATCAATAGTGATTCTGTAAAAACACCTTCATTGTCACTGTCACATGATCCTCAGCCTTAGAGGTGGAGACTACAGAGGGAAGAGTCAGGATAGATGTGCCTTTTTGCCCCCAGGCAGATTTGGACAGTCAAGCCTTTCTCATTAAAAAAGGGTCATGGGGAGGTTACAGCCCTGGTTACAGCCCCATTTGAGAGATGCTGGTGGTGTGATCAGCGGCCCCTTTTAAAAGAGTGGAGTTAATCACTCACTGAAAATCAATGGCTCCCTGCTTTCTCCTCTCTCCTTCAGCCTCCTCCTCGGCTTCCTGCAGTGAACAGGCGTCAGGCAGGGGACTAAGGGACTCTTGTCCCTTCCTGTTCAAACACCAGCTCTCTCGGAGCAGAGTCATCTCACCACAGGGGAGAAGAGCTTATTCTCTCCCCTGAGAGAAACCTTATAACAGAGCCATCCTGCCAGAGCACAGGAGGAAGCAGAAACCGGGGAAAGATGGTCTTTCAAAGAAAGACATCAATGCAGCCAAAATGGAAAGGAAACTTGGTGTTCAGGGACAATGAGCTAGAGTACAATTACATATTCACAGCAACTGTTCCAACTCGGTGCAATTTATCTTTTTATTTTTTATTTTTTTCATTACCTTGTTTTTAGTTGATCTCTCCAAGTTGCCATCATTATGTTTACCCCCAGCAAGACTATCCATAGAGGTTACTAGACTAGAGGTCCATTGGCAGAAAGTCTGAAGAGTCAAGATGACCATGCCCTGGACTAGAACTCACGTGTTCCATCCTCACCTTGTACCTGGGTGGGAGTATGTTGGCAGAAAGGTGAAGAATCACATCACAGGGCAAGGGAACTGTGCTTTCTGATAGTCTGGCTGAGAGGTGTTCATCCCTGGGGTGTGAGAGCCTCCACCTGGACTTCAAGGCGTGAGTGTTCCCTCCTGTGCAGAAGAGCCTATCTCAAGATCTAGAAATTTCCTAGGAAAGGGTTAAATCTTACACTAAGAGCCAGTATATATGTGAGACGTAAAGGGGTCATCCCTGGTGGTGGTGATGGTGATGGTGATGGTGGTAGATGGTGGGATGGGGCTGGAAGTGTGGAGGGGAGCAGCTGAGGAATGCTGGATTGATCCTGACTGCCACTGCTTGTCTCTGTGTCCGATTTGGAAGGAGGAAAAGTGATAAGCAGAAAATGGGGAGGGGAGGCTTGGCACCTGTAGCACAGTGGTTACGGCACTGGCCACATACCCTGAGGCTGGCGGTTTGAATGTGGCCCTGGCCAGCTAAAAAAAAATGGCAACTGCAACAAAAAATAGCCGGGTGTTGTGGCAGGTGCCTATAGTTCCAGCTGCTTAGGAGGCTGAGGCAGAGAATCACTTAAGCCCAAGAGGTAGAGGTTGCTGTGAGCTGTGACTCCACAGCACTCTACCGAGGGAGACATAGTGAGACTCTGCCCCACCCCACCCCCCAAAAAGGAAGGAAGGAAGGAAAGAAAGGAAAGAAAGGAAGGAAGGAAGGAAGGAAGGAAGGAAGGAAGGAAGGAAGGAAGAAACTAACTGGGGAGGAGAGAAGTAAGTGGAGGGACTGATAACTACAGAGGTTTTGAGGCTTTGTAGAATGGTAGTGAACTTGGTTCTCTAGACTTTGGGTTGATTTTGTCTCCCCTGGTCACAGTCATGACATGGAGAGCCAGAATGAGTATGGAATTGCTTTTCCCAGCGTGGACAGCACAGCCCGAGAGTGTCAGCCTGGGGACAGAACTCCATGTTGTGTAAAGCATTGGCGGCCTCCATTTGGCTGCGCGCAGATTAGTTGAGCAGATACGTGCTCAGGGCGCCCGCACTGCTAACTGGCCTCATCTGCCTTGCCTTAAGTGAATTTGCTTCCCTACATCCTGTGATTAGGGCTCCCGTAATTTCGTAATTTTGTTTGCCTTCCTATTGAAATCCTTATGCATTTCCTTAGCGGTTCATTTCCTCCCCAGCGTCTTAGCTGGTAATTTCGTTTGCTCGTGGACAGCTGCACAGCAGAGCTGCCCCCTCAGAATGGCTTCCCCGGCCAGTGGCAGCGGCTCCTGCAAGAGGCGACAGAGCCAGCGATGTCAGCCCCTAGGCAGACTCTGCCCCTGCCCTCAGCGCCATTTGGCTCAGTGTTACATTTCCTGCCCCGTGAGAAGAGTGGGAAGATTTGGGAGTTTGTGAAGGGAACCAAATCCGGGCAAAGAGAAAGGCTGTGCCCCTGGGGCTGTCTCTGACAAGGACCATGGGACTCAGGCTTCTCTGGCGAGGCTTCACTGCTGGAAGAGGTTCTAACTCCTTGGGGTCCCTGCAGGAGTTCCATGAGCCTGCACTGTAAGCCCAGCTCGCTTTGTGTGCAGTGCAGCTGGCTGCTCCTGGAAAAGGCTTTGTGTGCAGTGCAGCTGGCTGCTCCTGGAAAAGGCAAGCCCCGGTGGCTCAGCTGGCTCCTCCAGAACTTGGGTAGCTGAGGCTGCTGTTGCTGGTCTCCTTGGTCTTAAATCTTGCGATCCCAACCCCTAAGCTGTGGCCTGTTAGGGACCAGGCTGTACATTATCATCACCAGGGCTGAGCTGAGCTTCCTGCCCACCACCCCCTCCCAGGACTGTTGAAAAAATTATCTGCCATGGAATTGACCCTGAGTCCAGAAAGGTTCTGGTCTATGGCCTGTTAGGAGCAGGGGGTGAGCAGCAGTTGTGACTGGAGCAAAGTTTCATCCGTATTCACAGGTGGTCCGTATCGCTACATCTCTGGCCTCACACCTGAGCGCCACTTCCTGTCCCATCCCCCTTCCCCATCGTGGAAAAATTGTCTTCCATGAAACTGGTCCCTGGTGCCAAAACGGTTGGGGACCAATGCTTTAATCTCTCCAGAAATGAATCTTTTTGATTTCTTTTGAGTGACCACCACACAGATCTTTTCTGGTTTCTATTAGGAATGTGGGCCTAGGACAGAAGCACTGAGGTTCCCTTCTGCTCTCTCAGCTTACCACACCGCCAGGTTCTTAAAGCTCAACAGCTGCGTAGGTTTTGCAGGCGGCCAGTGTGAAATGACCCAGCTGTGACCAGATATGTAAGGAGAGCGGAGGATGGCCTGAAAAGCTAGGTGTTTGCTCTTAGTGACCTAAGCTTAAAATCAGGCTCTTAGTTGCTGAGATCAGCTTGCTGGCTGACCCAACTCATCACACAGAGACCTCCTAAAACACGGTTGCCATGGAAAGACAGGCAAACGAGATGCACACCCGTTTCCCCTTGCTTCAGGGTAATTCAAAACTAGACACTCTCTGAGCCGAGATCTATTCCGAGATATAAAGAGCCTGAATCCCATTGTAGTGATATCTGCACTTTGTTCAACAAAATTTGCCCTCACACCTTGTGAGACATATGACAAAACCCCAAGCAGTTTAGTCCAGGGCTCTTTTTGTTTTGTTAGGGTTAATGTTTTTGGCTATGGTAGAGGTAGGACGGAGACAGGGAGAAGTATTTGTTTTTATGACCAGCATTTTCAAGACAACTGCTTTCTCAGTCTTTATGGTGAAACAATTTGCCTGGGTGGAACTAGATGACCAGGAATGTAAGAAAGGTCTGGGCAAATGTTCTTCATGCCACCTACACAAGTTTCCCAGAGGATACAAATGATTGAATTGGTTTTTTAAAAT
Source organism: Loris lydekkerianus (assembly GCA_963574355.1). Classification (NCBI taxonomy): domain Eukaryota; kingdom Metazoa; phylum Chordata; class Mammalia; order Primates; family Lorisidae; genus Loris; species Loris lydekkerianus. The sequence goes on along the minus strand of CAUYPK010107256.1, from coordinate 8,681 downwards.
ATATATGGGCAGGCGCAGTGGCTCATGCCTGTAATCCTAGCACTCTGGCTGGCCAAGGCGGGTGGACTGCCTGAGCTCAGGAGTTCGAGACCGGCCTGAGCAAAAGCAAGACCTGTCTCTACTAAAATAGAAAAACTGAGGCAAGAGGATTGCTTGAGCCCAAGAGTTGGAGGTTGCTGTGAGCTATGATGCTACGGCACTTGGCCCAGGGTGACAGCTTGAGACTGTCTCAGAAATAAATAAATAAATAAATAATAAAAATATATATGAAATAAGAAAATTGGCTCAGGTGGATTGGAACATTTGCTCAATTAAATTTTTTTAAAACCACCAGGAATCAGGATATATACATTAAAGTGTCTTGAGAAAATTACCTAAGTGTGTAATTTAGATTTAACTATTACCCCTTTTTTATCACATCTATGGAGAAAGATTACAGTGACTTTTCAGGGTAGTTTGAAGACAGCCGGGGTCCTTTGAAGGTGGAGGATTTTGAATTATTGCCAGACATATGTCATGCAGGTTGGGTATCCCTTATCTGAAATGCTTGCAAACAGAAGTGTTTCAGTTTTCAGAGGTGTATTTTTTTTTTTAATTTTAGAATATTTACATTTATAATATTTACATCCCTAATCCAAAATCCAAAATTTGAAATGCCTCAGTAAACATTTACTTGGGTGTTATGTCATTGCTCAAAAACTTTCAGGTTTGGGAGCATTTGGGACTTTGGATTTTCGGACTAGGGGGGACACTCAACCCGTATTTGCTTTACGCTAGGGGCTGTATGTTGGCGGAGGGTCACAATGCTGATTTCAAAGGCCTAAACGGCTCCTAAGCTTTTGTATTTATAAGTGATGATTTAGATAAAGGCAGTAGCCGCTCATTATTTACTCATTATACCAAGAAGCTCTTCCTTACTGCTGGTAAAGCCAGGACTGCTGCGGGAAATGGAGGCTAACCTTAGAAATGGTTTAAATTACAAAGGGCACCCCTACTGAGAGAATGGTCACTCTGGGTACACAGTTCTGTCTTTTGACAGTTCTTCAATTAAAGAGATGTACTGCCTTTTAAAAATATGAGGGGGAGGAAATAAAAAATTGATGTATTCTATGTCTTATTGTTGAGGTGGGTGTTAAGTCCTATGTAACTGGTTTATTTCTAGTTGAAGACAAGGTATCCCCTCTAAAGATATCACCTAGAACATCCTTCTACCCTAATCATCTGCTATGAAACATTCTGCTTTGGTAGGCCCAGGGAAATATTAAAACTATATGGTCCCAGTAAAAAGATCTCTGTTCAGATTCTATAACCCATTCAAGAAAAACAACCAAGTAACAGACTAAGAAAGGTCAAAACCCAAGAGCTTTGTTGCCAATTACCGTGAGAGATGACTGGAGAGTCCTTCTGTTACAGAAAAAGCTATACGTTAAAATAATGATGAATTATAAATTTTATTAAATATACTAGAAAAATATTTCAAACATATTACAGTTAAAATGTGAATTACTGTTTTATTTTTAGTGTTAAGAGCTTGGATTTATTTATATTGGTTTATTATCTCCAATATTTGTCTGTCTTTTAAGGGAGAGGGGAGGCCCTAATGTTGTAGTGCTGTCCCCATGGTGAGATCACAAAGATTTCAAGTCCCTGGTAATAATTGCTTTGAATAAACTCATAAACAGTTATGGAGCACTGGGGTTTGTTTTTGTACAGTGTGTGAGATTATAATGTCAGTGGCTGTAATGTCTATTTGACGTGTTGCAATGGATTTTATTTTCTTGCACCCCAGAGTGTAGAGTATAGATTTAATTGACAGTACCAGTGACACTTGACAAGGAAAGACTCTTAAGTTCCATTTATTGGTGGGATGGTAGAGATAAGCACTTGGCCGTTTTCTCACCAGATGTGACATCTTAATCTCTCATCCCTCAAGGGCAGTCAGCGTCCTACACTGAGCTCCAGATGGATCTGATGGATCAAGATAATAGAATTTGGGTTCTTTAAGGATAGATACATGTTCTCCTGTATCATATATGCCCTTGCTTGACTTAGAGGCTATAAGAAGTTTGTTAGATGCTAGATGGTGTGGTGTGGTGTGGTGGAATAATGATAGTACTTGGAAACAGAAAGCTAAATTCAAGTCCAGCTCCTCTATGCTGGTGCTATGACTGTTGGCAATAATGCATTAATTTTCTCACCTGTAAAATAGGAATGATGTGAACATTAAGATAAATGATGCTTGTGAAAGTACATTCAAAATGGTTGCACAAATGTTAGCTATTATTTAACCCACCTCCTTTCTGATAGTGAAAGGAGGCTCAAGTGTCCTGAAGTGATTTTTCTAAACATATATATCCATCTGTGACTTAAATTACTAATCTTTAAACCTTTAGCATTTGTCTTCAAAAATTTCAGAAGCAGGTCTAAGCTTGAAAAATGAAGCATCAGAAAGAACAAGAAAATATTATAACTAAATTATTTTGTTTTTCTCACCTGCCATTGTGCATTAGTTATTTTATCTCCATTTTTACAGAACTCAGAATATGTAAAGACCAGTTTTCTGACTGTCTTCTGTGATATACGGTATTTGCTTTATAATTTATTTTGGCGCTTAAGGCATGAGTAAAGTTTTATTGGTTTGAAATTATGATCGCTTTTTCCAGTGATTCTCTCTCATACACACACAGCAATAAAGCTCTGAATTAAAAAACAAGAAAATAAAAATCATGCCACAGGTATGAGTGGATGGACATTTACCAGTTGAAAACAACTTTTCACATTGGATGATAAACAGTAGCTTCTAGAATGTTTCCAAGTAATCATTACAAAGAAATTGCTTTTCATTCACTCCTTGAAGCCAAATAGGAGACCATAGAGCATTCTATGGGAGGTGAAAAAGAAAAAAGCAACTGAACACTGAGTAAATAAAGACCCAAGCTAGTGAAGTACTATAGTCAATGTCATCTCTGCAAATTAGTTGATCTGAAAAGCCTCCACAGTGTCCTAATACAAAGGGGTGAGTTGGGGGTGGTGTGTGTCCCAATTGTCCTGGTTTGATCATTACACATCATGAGTGTATCAGGACATTAAATGTACCCCTCAATATGTATCATTATTATGTATCAACAGAAAGTATGATTACAATTCCATATGATAGATATTTTTGATAAAAACAACATTTTACACATTATCAAATACAAGGTATGTTTACAAAAGCCCTCCACAGCTAAAAATTGCTCTTAAAATGAATCCCACCCTCATGATTCTGAGGAGGGGTTTTCAGCAGCCCTCTGTGGTTTGTGTGCTCACCTCCCAAGGCCCTATGGAGGGCAGAGCTGCACAGGACTTTCTAAGAAAAGACTATGAATAGTCCTATAGCTCACTTCTGTTGGAATCAGTATCTGCAGGCACTGTCAGTACCGTCTGAGATCAAAGAACTTCAGGGACGCGTGGAAGAAGGACCCGGGAACTCATCTTGATGTCTGGTTTCTCTTTCAAAAAAACTGAGATACGATTCAAATATGTGTATCATAATAGTCATCCTTTTAAAGTATACAACCCAGTATATTCTCTAGGCTCTGTAACCGTTACCTCTAAGTGCAGAACATTTTCACCTCCTCCTAAAGAAACCCTATACCCATTCGCACCCACCCTTCATTCCCCTCCTGCCAACCCGACGCCCCACTCGTCTAATTTCTGTCCCCATGGATCTGCCTGTTCTGAACAGTTCACATAAATGGACTAATACAATATGTGCCCTTTGGTGTCTGGTGTCCTTCAGTTAGCATCCTGTTTTCAAGGTCATCCCTGTTGTGGCATGTATCAGTACTTCATCCTTTTGAATGGCCCAATAATATTCCACTGTAAGGATACTCCATCTTTGTTTATCCACGAGTTGATGGATGTTTGGGTAGGTTAAACTTTTTGGGTATTGAGAGAGAAGAATGATGCTCAGAAGACTGAAGCATAAGTTTCTGTGAGGACCTGTGTTTTCAGTTCTCCTGGGTATGGACCTGGGAATGGTTGGGTGTCTGGTATCGCTACGTAAGTTTTGAGACAGACTGTGTTATGATCCATCATTTCACTTCTGAGAAACACAGTCAACAGCCTCCTTTTTGATTCCCCTGTGCAGATTTCACTTTTCTTGGCTTCCTGGTGTTGCTGGGAGGGTTTCATTTGTTTCTGTCTACACAGATTTCAGGTTTCTTGATTTTTGTGTATCTCAAAACTTTCGTAGTGACATCCAAGTCATCCTATATGTAGGCTGAGAAAAAAAAAAAGAGAATGAGCTTAATGTGGATAAATTAAAAGAAAAATAGGACTTCCTGGCTCAGCGCTCATAGCACAGTGGTTACGGCATCAGCCACATACACCCAGGCTGGCAGGTTCAAACCCAGCCCAGGTCAGCTAACCAACAATGACAACTGCAACAAAAAAATAGCCAGGCTTTGAGGTAAGTGCCTGTAGTCCCAGCTACTTGGGAGGCTGAGGCAAGAGAATCTCTTAAGCCCAGGAGTTTGAGGTTGCTGTGAGCTGTGATACCATAGCACTCTACTGAGGGTGACATAGTGAGACTCTGTCTCAAAAAAAAAAAAAAAAAAAAAAAAAGGACTTTTTCACTGTTTGCAAATAAACTCTTGGGTAGTCTATAAATCCCAGTGGTTCACAATGTTTCAACCCCATGACATGTGAGGGATAATCATACACTCCTGCTAGTCAACAGTGCATCACTTGGGGCTGTGGTGAAGGAAGAAAGATGTTAGAGTTTATCAAAGTTTCTTTGCATGTGTGGTGGGGTGTAATTTAAGAGAGTGTCTCGTGCTCTCTGCATCCTGCAGAGGACTTAGCTTTTGTTGTGACCACAGTGAAGACTTCAGTCTATTGGGACTAGGAGGCTTTCTGGGGAGGAGGACAATGAGGGGCATCCGTTGATACACAGTGTACACAAAAACGAATGCATGGTTTGGGTTTGAAAAATCCCGTGGCTGGTTTACTAGTAATAATGTTATGGGGATCTATTTAGGTTTTATTTATACTAGTGTGAAGAATAAAGTCCTGCTGATTAGAGATGGGGTAGACACCGCACAGTGGCATTTTGGATTGTAATAAGCAGAAAAGGCCACGAAATAAGAGAAAATGTGCTGGTTCCTCTACCACCTCATATGAGCCCAGCCATCCAGAACAGACCCTATGCTGGAAGTTCTTCCACACCGTGAGGACACGTTTTGCACTGACAGAACTGGTTCACTGGAAACACCTTCTATCTGCCAGGAAGGAACAGCAAAACTATCCAGAAAACCAGATTTCCTTGCAACACATGTCTCCCGTTTATCCTGCAATCAGAGCAGAGGTAAGAAAACAGGCTAATTTCTCTTAGTAAAAACCCACGGGGCTCAGTGCCCTCCCTCAGACCCACGTCAGGGGACCCAGCCACTTGGCTAAGGCAGTAATGATCTATAATTGCTTGCCGTGTTGCCTCCTTGTAGATTTTTGCTTTTATGTAGAAGCCTTTGGGGCTTCAGCCCAAAGGAGTGTGATGGATGATGGAACTTAATTGGGTCCCTTTAGGTAGGAGGGCCTTTCAACAATGCAGAGCAATGGCCTGCGTTTAGTGGGAGCTGTGTTGAGTTAATCATTATACTTTTTAACTGAAGATTAATGGAGGAATAGTTCTCTTCTGTCACAATAATGTTTAAAATAGAGTTTATTTTTAGAGCAATTTGAGGTTTATAACAAACTTGGGGAGAAGTATAGAGTTCCCATCTAACCTTTCCTCCATCTCCCCACAGCCTCTTTCACCATCAACATCCCCACCATCATGGTCCATTTGCTACAACCCATAGCCCTGATCGACACATCATTACCACCCAGAGTCTGTGGTGTACATCAGGGTTCACTCCTGATCATTTTATTATCTTCAAGGTTTTGCCTTTACTAGAATGTCAGGTGGTTGGCATCATATAGTACATGGCCTTTTCAGAAGGGCCTCTTTCACTAAGTAATATGCATTTAAGTTTCCTCCATGTTTTTTGTTTTCATGGCTTGGTAGCTCGTTTCTTTTCAGCACTTGAAGATTGATCCACTGTCAGGATGAATCACAGTTTGGGCAATTATAAATAAAGCTGTTGTAAATATCCACATGCAGGTTTCTTTTTGTGGGCATAAGTTTTCATTGCACTTGCATGAATACCAAAGTGCATGACTGCAGGATCGTATGGTAAGAGTATGTTTAATTTTATAAGAAACTGCTGAATTGTCTTGAAAAGTGGCTGTACTGTATTACATTCCTACTGCCAACAAATGGTAGTTCTTGGTGTTCCACGTCCTCACCAGCATTTGGTCTTGTCAGTGTTCTGGATTTAGCCATTCTGATAGGTGGGTAGTGGTATTTCATTGTTGTTTTAATTTGCAGTTTCCTAATGACATATAATGTTCAACAACTATAGTACTGTTTTTAAATCTTAGACCAAACTTTTCGAATCTGTCAGGCTCAGTGGGTGCGTGCATGCGTCCGTCCTTTCTTCAGTCCTTCCTTCCTTCCTTCCTTGTCCCCTCCCTCCCTCTCTCCTTCCTTCTTGAAGAATGATGAGGTTTATTGGAAAAAAGACCAAAGAAGTTAAGCATGCTTGTTGTTATTGTTTCAACTCCTATGCTGCATGAGAGCAGATATCTTATCTGTCTTGTTCTCCTTGGATTCCCCAAGCCAGCACAGTGCCTGATCCATAGCACTTCACTCACTAAATATGTAAATATTTCTATATGTAGTAAGTTGAATGGTGATCTCCAAAAAGAAAAGCCCACATCCTAACCCTCAGAACCTGTGAACATTACCACTTTACAATTAGGGTCCTTGCCAATGAAATTAAGTTAACAATCTCTAAACAAGGAGATCATTCCAGATTATCTGAGCAGTCCAACCCAGTTGAAGAGAAAGGCAGAGAGAGAGTTGAGATAGAAGAGGAGGAATCAGGGTGATCACAGAGGTAGACACTGGAGTGATGTGGCCACAGCTCAAAGAAAACCAACAGCCACCAGAAACCAGAAGGGACAAAGAAAGGACTCTGCCCTAGAGCCTCCAGAAAAGTGTGGTCTTGCTCACCCATTAATCTCAGACTTCTGCCCTCGAAGCCCTTGGCAACCATTAATCTATTTTCTATCTCTATGGAGTTGCCCCTTCTGGATATTTTCTGTAAATGGAATCATACCATGCATGGTCTTTTGTGTCTGGCTTCCTAAACTTAGCAAAATGGCGCCTCCTTTTATATTTTAAATATACACATGTTATAATACTTCTTTCATTTTCTTGAAATAAAATCCACAGATAATTTAGCTCATTTATGCATGTAACTTTTAAAAAATAACATGACTTATAATAAAAAATAACATTTAAAATAGGTAAGTGCTGGACATGTCTACATTAGAATATTTCTTAGGACAACGGGGCCCTTGACCCTACCTTACCGTTTATAAAGCAGTATTGCTGTGAACCTGCCAGCAACTGTGGCTGCTGAGTCTCAAATGCAATGGGCAGCATTTCCACTGTGGGCCCCATTTCTTCAAATGATTTTTTTTTTTTAATCATTGAACTTCCTATTTGTTATGCCATTTGATCCAATCCAAAATCTTGAAGGTAAAGTCATTGCTAAGTCACCTTTTGCAGATGAACAAATGAAGACCCAGAAAACTTAAGTGAATCACCCAAGGTTTCCTCAACTGATTACTGATTAATCTTGAAAATTGTAACTCCTTTTTAAGTCTTTCCAAGATACTAAACCAAAAAGATGACTAGTTACCAGTAAAAAGAGATATTGAGGCAAAGACAGTTACATTTTGATGAGAGTTGAGTAAAATGTTCTGAAAAGCTAAAATGCCCCTGGAGGATTTGTGATTCCCTAGATGGTAACAAGAAATATTAATTTAATTGCATGGAATATTTACTGATTCCCTAACTATGTTCCAGACACTATTCTCTTGATAGGAATACATGTATGAACAAAACAAAAATCTCTGCCTTTGTGGAATTTACATCAAAATGGAACATAAGACAAGGTAATCTGGTTCTTTGTACCCTCAATGAATCTCCAATGGTTAAAAAAAAAAAAAAGAAAGAAATGCAACATAAGAAAATTTACTGCCAACATGGAAGAATTATACTGAAAATAAGTACAATAAAAAGCAGAACTGACAGTGAATCCAGCTGGAAATTCCTTTTTCAAAATTCCTTCAGCAGCATTCTTATTTTTTATATCCTTCTATGATACAACCTGCTGATAGCATGAAATTTTCAAAATATAATGTAAATACGTTGTTGATGGCATAAGGGCTCATCAAAGGCAGAGACAAGTTTGCCCAAATAAGATAGGATCAAATGGAGCTGTAAAGGCCCAAATTTGATAACACACTTGAACACATCAAACTTTGCAGATGCAAATGGTGAACAATTCTGATAAAGTTCAAGCTTCCCTCAGTCAGCACAGTAGTTATAGTCTTGAAAATTTCAGTGTGTGTTCACACCTTACAAGAACATATTTGTTTGTTTGTTTTTTTAATTAAATCATAGCTATGTACATTGGTATGATCATGGGGCATCATACACTAGTTTCACAGACCGGTTGACACATTTATATCACACTGGTTAACATAGCCTTCTTGGCAATTTCACAGTTATTGTGTTGAGACAT
>CAUYPK010107255.1:0-40157 GCA_963574355.1 Loris lydekkerianus | reverse complement strand
AAAGTTTTCAGAATGTTATACCTTTAACACAATTCAGAATGTATGTTATACCTTTAACACAATTATGATATGACATTCATCATAAGAAATCATATGCTTTGATTTCTAAAGTTTTCAGAATGTTATACCTTTAACACAATTCAGAATGTATGTTATACCTTTAACACAATTATGATATGACATTCATCATAAGAAATCATATGCTTTGATTTCTAAAGTTTTCAGAATGTATGTTATACCTTTAACACAATTATGATATGCCGTTATATAAGCTGATTTATCAAAGATCAAGTATTTCAATACAAAATGACTACAATGTTTATAAACTGCTAGTAGGAATATAGCTTATAAAACCAGATTATTAATCAGTTCAGCAGGGACGGCACCTGTGGCTCAAGGAGTAGGGAGCTGGCCCCATACACCCGAGGTGGCAGGCTCAAACCCGGCCCTGGCCAAAAAAATAAATAAATAAATCAGTTCAGCATTATCTAGAAAATTTGAGGATACACAGGTACCCTATGGCTCAACAACTCCTTCATATACTCTAGGAAATCTTGCATATATGGATATAGCACCACACTTGCAAACATTTTTTTTTTTTGAGACAAAGTCTCATTTTGTCGCCCTCGGTAGAGTCACAGCAACCTCCAGCTCTTGGGCTTAGGCAATTCTCTTGCCTCAGCCTCCAGAGTAGCTGGGACTACAGGCACCCGCCACAACGCTCAGCTATTTTTTTGTTGCAGTTTGGCCAGGGCGGGTTCAAATCCACCACTCTCAGTATATGGGGCTGGCACCCTACCCACTGAGCCACAGGCGCTGCCCCACTTGAAAACATTTTTGAAGCAGTTCTTTCATACTGGGAACAACCTGTGTCTAAACTACAATTATCTATAACTAAAAGGGTGAGCCTAACAAATGTAATATTGTATGATAAAAGCAAGACTTCAAACAACATTATACAACACAATTTCATTTGCATAAATTAAACGCAAAACTAAACTTTACATTGTTTAGGAATAAGTATATGTGATAAACAGAAAAAATGTTTAAAAAAAAAAAAGTCAACAAGAAAATTACGATCACCAAAGTCAGGATAAGGGTTATCTAAAGAGGTGAGAATGTTTATTCTGGGGGAGGACCCATGGGGGCTTCTGGAATGCTGAAGCAAGTTTTTGATGTAGAAATGTTCCATTTATAATAACTTCTTAAACTACACATCTACATTTTAAGTATTTTTCTATATGTAATATTCAGAAATTAAACAATGAAAACCAAACAATGTAAAAGCCACACATAATTGTTGGTGAAACTCTAAGATACAAAATGATAAATGCTGTAAGATTCTAATCTTGAAAATAATGCATACCATATGTGCATAGGAAATTTACTACAAGGAAATAGATCAAAATATTGACCCTGTTATCTCTGGGTGGTAGGAATTTATTCTTGCTGTTTGTAAGTTCCTATTTTCCAAATTCTTTAAAATAATCATGAATTTTTTGGGTATGGGTTTAGAGAAAAGTAATTACTTAGAATACTGGGGAAACATCTATTTTCTAAATTTATATGTGAACATTATGTAGAAGGAAAGGGTACTTATTGGAAATTGTGTGTCCATCCTAGGGCTTTCTATCATTTTCCAAAATAAAAATTTTTAAGGATCAAATAATTGTTGACTACATTAAGTGAGATTATCTGGAGAAGAAAGGCAAAAAGGAAACTCCAGTGCACCTTGTATTTGGCTTGGTCAACAGCCATTCCTCTTTCTTCCTCTGGGTACCTCTCGGAGAAGAGCAGATCTGAAGAAGAAACAAATGAACGATGAGATGCCAGGCCTTTCTTGTGGTTCAGACTGACCAGATCGGAGACTATTGTGGAGCTACATCTTCCACCAAAGAGGAAGAGGGATGAAGGAGGTCAGAGGAGTCTAGGCTTCCCTGAGCATTCCTGTGTCAGAGGGGTGAAGTCTTTTCTGTCTGGTATCAGAATTTGTTCCTGACCTCACAGGAGTCTCTTGGGACAGAAAGCTGGAGTAACAAGGACGGTAACAGGTACCTCACCCTCACAAGCCTAATGCTGCAGTAACTCACCCACCATGTGGACCTACATACACTCCACCCAAGCAATTATTAACACATATCACACAGTCATATCCTTTCTCCACCTTGAGGATAACAGAGTCTCATGCAGACGTTTACAGATTCCTCAAACACAGCACCCCAACAAATCATACAGTGCTACACACAGTCACAATACCACACTCGCCACAGAGACACATTTACAGTTCCCCCCAGCCCTTCTCCTGAGAACTACACTCCACACAACCCCCACTAGGACAAACACACCGTTACTCTGGCACAATTAGTCACTTTCCAGCCGCGCGCATGCTGCCACAAAAAGTTACAGTCACTACAACCTTAAATAGTCACAGGCATCCAGTACACTTAATACTTGCTCACATTCATACAAACACAATTACACACAGAGGCATCACAGATTCTCAAAACTCCCCCCCTCCCCACTACACAAAGTGTCACACAAAGTTATACACAATCACAGTTCCACTACTAGGGGGACACCATCACTTCTACACACGCTGCCTCACGTTATTGCAATCACAACTACAACGAAGACATACAATCAAACCTGTACACACAGCGACACACAGTCACATAAGGTCACAACCACACGCAGAACCCCACACTTCGCTCCCCCCACCCCCAGCCAATTCACACAAGCCCGACACTCCGGACCTGCCTGGAAGACCCCTTCTGACCTCGAAGGACGCACCTGAGGCGCCTAGTCAAGCCCCCAAGACCTAGGCCGCTCACCGTGCACTTTCCCTTCCCCAGAGGCCAAGGGTCCCGCAGGCAAACGAAGGGGCTGCCCTGTTGTCGCGAGGCACTTTGGGAAATGCAGTCCGGGAAAGGACCGCACCGAAAAGATGGCGCCCGGCCCGCTGAGTTCCAGCCGGCGCACTGCTTGGACAGCCTGACACCCCGGAGCTCCACGCCAACCGCTGCTCTGAGTCTCCGAAACTCAGACGCAGGCTCGGGGTGAAGCTCCTACATGATGACGGCCCTTCACCCTTTAGAAAGTCTTCCCCCATGGTACGGGCCAACCCCAGGCAGCTGAGAAACAGGAAGAGTTTTCTTGCCGTAAATTGTCCGGAACCTCAAGGATTTCTGGGAAATGTAGTCTAGAGCCGGGAAGTATGAGGCGCTTGGACAAGTGGAAGGTTCGAATAGCGCGCCCACGTCCTGATCTAACCATGCTGTGAATGTTCTAGGCTGACTGACTAAATTGCCATTTTTGCCATGTCTGTTGATGAAACACATACTGTATGATTCTAGACTGGCCTGGTGTCAGAGGTCACAGCAATCCAAACTCCTGGACGCAGGGGTCTCCTGCCTCAACCTCCCGAGTAGCTGGGACTACAGGTGCTAGCCGCAAAGCCGGTTTTTCTATTTTTTTAGTAGAGACGGGGTCTGGCTCTTGCTCAGGCTGGTCTGAACTCCTGAGCTCAACCAATCTGCCCACCTCAGCATCCCAGAGTGCTAGGATTGCAGGCAAGAGCCACCGTGCCTGGCCTGTATGATTCCATTTTTATCAAATATTTAGAATAGGCAAATCTACAGACACACATAAATTAGGGTTGTTTAGGACTGGCAGGATTGGGGGAATCATGAGTGGTTACTGATAGAATCAAGTGTACCTGCCCAAATAAACTTGCCCTGCCCAGGCAGGGTCAGGTTCATGGCCCACGCAGGAAGGGTCAAACTTACGTCCCTCCCAGGAAATAGGAATACCCCAATCCTGACTGCCATAACCCTTTAAATCCCTGTCCGCCCTAGCCCACGTGTGAATTTCTCCCTAGTCAGGAATCTCCATCTGCATTCCATGTGGAATAAAAACCACTTTAATTGCGTGAATTGGATCTCCAATTTCCTTTCATCTCGCGTCTCAGAATGATTTTATCTTTGGGTCCAGAACCTTTCAGTTACTAATAGGTATGGGATTCTTTTTTGGATTGATGAAAATGCTCTTGACTTAGATGATGGTGATGTTTGCATAACTCTGAATATACTAAAGAGTGACTGACTCGTACACCTTTGGAGAGCTATTTTATGGTTTGTGAATATTTGTGTGCATTTTTTTTAAAATCAGCCTTACTAAGGTATAATTTAGACACAGTATAATGCACTTATTTTAAGTGAACTGTTCTATGACTTTTTAAAATGTATATACCTTTGCGTCACCACTATCACAATCAGGATAAAGAGCATTTTATCTACCTCCCTCAATTTCCCTATGACCTTGTTAAGCCCTCTTCCTCACCCCCCAAATAGGAATCCAGTGTCTTAGCTTCTGTCACTATATCTAGCATTCCATATAAATGGAATCAAGGGTAGGTACACTTTTGGGGGAGGTGTGTCTGGCTTCTCTCTCAGTATGATATTTCTGAGATTCATCTATGGTGTTTTCCATATCAGTATTTTTATTGCTAGTGTTTCATTTTATACCTAACTGTGTATATCTGTTTATGCATATTTGGGTTTGTGTCAGTGGAAAAAAACTGCAAACTCAAAGCACTTTTTCTTATTGTCTCACTCAACAACAAGCAACACAGAAGACTTTTGTGACCAAGTGTGTGGGGGGGTGGGGAGGGCGCAGTTTCCCCACCATCAAACAATGATGGTGATAGTGATACCAGCTAGATTTCCTCCAATTCAATTCTGACACTATTACCTGGATATAACGTCAGATCCCACAAAACGAGAGCTCATTCCCCAAGACTTCCCCACTCCTTGATACATCAGTTATGACCCACCAGCTTCAAGTTGGAATTCCCATGGCCCCCTCTATGGGTTTGATGAATTTGCCATTGTGGCTTACAAAACTTACAGAAATGCTTACTTACATTTACTAGTTTATTGTTAAGGATACAGATAAAGAGATGCATAGGGCAAGATATGGGAGAAAGGGCACAGCGTTTCCATGCTCTGCCTGGGTGCACTATCCTCCAGGAACCTTTGTGTGTTCAACTATCCGGAAGCTCCTAAACCCTCTTCACTTGGGCCTTTTATGGAGACTTCATTGAATAAGCATAGATAACTGTGTTGAAATGTGATAGGACAAAAAGGGTATGCTCTAAACCCAACAGGTCCTGTCCAGATTCTTGACCTGTCTGTGCAACTTTCCTTTCTCCAGGATATGGGACAAGACTATCTCTGAAATGAAGGTCTTATAACCTACAATCAGATTAGAGTCCTTCCAAAGGGAGGTGAAAAGATAGCAGGAGATGGGGGTGGGGGCGGGAGGTTCTTTTTGTTCTAACAAGGGCTATGGGAGTTTTGAGCCAGGGACTACACATATGATAGTATCACAGGGCTGTTACAAGATTGGTTAATATGAATAAAACTCATATAAGGATTTGTATACAAATCCTTTTGTAAACATATGCTTTCATTTATATTGGGAAATATGTGGAATTGGTGGATTGTATGATAAATTCATATTTAATTTTACAAGAAATTACCAGTCTGTTTTATAAAGTGTAAGTGTACTTACTATTTATGTTCTCACCAGCACTGTATGAAACTTCCAGTTATTTCACATCCCTTCAACATTTGCTATTATCAGTCTTTTAAATTGTATTTATTCTAGAGCAGTATTTCTCAACCTTCCTAATGCTGCGACCCTTTAATACAGTTCCTTATGTTGTGCTGACCCCCCAATGATAGGGTCGCCTCCTAATGCTGCGACCCTTTAATATAGTTCCTCACGTTGTGGTGACCCCCCAACCATAAAATTATTTTCGTAGCTACTTCGTAACTATAACTTTGCTACTGTTATGAATCATAATGTAAATATCTGATATGCAGGATGTATTTTCATTGTTACAAAGGGGTCACGAACCACAGGTTGAGAACCACTGTTCTGGAGGGTGAGTAGTGGTACCAAATTGTGGTATTATTTATTTACTTTTTTTTTTAGACAGAGTCTCCCTGTGTCCACCTGAGTAGAATGCCATGACATCATAGCTCACAGGAACCTCAAACTCCTGGGCTCAAGAGATCCTCTTGCCTCAGCCTCCAGAGTACCTGGAACTACAGGTGCAGTCTACAACATACACCTACTGTTTTTTATTTTTAGAAGAGGTGGATCTAGCTCTTGCTCAGAGTGGTCTTACCCTTCTGAGCTCAAGCAATCCACCTGCCTCAGACTCCCAGAGTGCTAGGATTACAGGTGTGAGCCACTGCACCTGGCCGAAATTGTGGTTTTATTTTACATTTCCTGATGATAATGAATTTCAGCTTATTATATACTTATTTGCCATAATTTTATCTTCTTTTGTGACATGTCACTTTTTTCTATTTAATTTTTTTATTGTTATTGAATTATTTGTAGTAAGTGTTTTTTGTATGCTTGAATAAAAAACCTTTGCCAGATACACATATTGCAGATAACTCTCTCCCTCTGTGGGGCTTACTTCCTCAGCTTATGAAGGGTGTCTTTCTATTTATTTATTTATTTATTTATTTTTGAAACAGAGTGTCACTATGTTGCACTTGGTAGAGTACTGTGGCATCACAGCTCACAGCAACCTCAAACTCTTGGGCTTAAGGCGATTCTCCTGTCTCAGGCTCCCAAGTAAGTGGGACTACAGGTGCCCACCACAACACCAGACTATTTTTTGGTTGTAGTTGTCATTGTCCTTTGGCAGGCCTGGGCTGGATTTGAACTGGGCAGCTCTGGTGTTTGTGGCTGGCACCCTAGCCGCTGAGCTACAGGCCCCAGCCTATTTTTCTCTTCTCTTTTTTCTTTTTGGAGACAGAGTCTCACTTTGTCATCCTGGTAGAGTGCTCTGGCGTTGTTGCTCTAGCTCACAGCAACCTCAAACTCTTGGGCTTAAGCGATTCTCTTGCCTTAGCCTCCCACGTCGCTGGACTACAGACACTGGCTATTTTTTGGTTGCAATTGTTATTGTTGTTTAGGCCCAGGCCGGGTTTGAACCTGCCTGCCTTGGTGTAGATGGCCAGGGCCCTAACCCCTGAACTATGGGCGCCTAGTCAGCAGTTTTTACTTTTGATGAAATCAAATTTATCACCTTTAAAATTTCCTGCTTTATTTCTTTTGTGGTTTTCTTTTCTTTTTTCTTTTTTTTTTTTTTTTTTTGAGACAGAGCCTCAAGCTGTTGCCCTGGGTAGAATGTCATGGCATCATTGCTCACAGTAACCTCAAACTCCTGGGCTCAAGCTAGTCTCCTGTCTCCACCTCCCAAGTAGCTGGGACTACAGGCGCCCGCCACAACACCCGGCTATTTTTTCGTTGCAGCCATCATTGTTGTTTGGCGGGCCGGGTTGGATTCGAACCGGCCAGCTCATGTGTATGTGGCTGGCGCCTTAGCCGCTTGAGCCACAGGCGCTGAGCCTTCTTTTGTGTTCTAAGGAGTTTTTTCCTACCCCAGTGTTGTGAAGAATTTCTATGTTTTATTCTAAAGGTTGTATAGTTTTAGTTTTTATGTTTAGGTCTCTTATCCACTTGAAATTATTTTTTGTGTATGGTGTGAAGTGATAATCAGTGTTTTT
Organism: Loris lydekkerianus; assembly: GCA_963574355.1. Lineage (NCBI taxonomy): Eukaryota > Metazoa > Chordata > Mammalia > Primates > Lorisidae > Loris > Loris lydekkerianus. The sequence continues at coordinate 32,565 of CAUYPK010107255.1, read as the reverse complement.
TTCTATGAGCAAATCCAGTTGTTCTAGCACTACTTGCTAAAAAAACTCATTTTTCCTCTTGCATTATCTCAGCATTTGGACTAAGCAAGATGATGTATTACCCCAACATATACCCTATCTCCCAAACTGATTTTTACTATTAAATATTTTACTACCCTTACTACAGGATACTAATCATTAAGAAATCTCTGTCCTGGCTCGGCACCTGTGGCTCAAGTGTCTCAGGCGCCAGCCACATACACCTGAGCTGGTGGGTTCTAATCCAGCCCAGGTCCGCCATACAGCAATGACGGCTGCAACCAAAAAATAGCCCGGCGTTGTGGCGAGCGCCTGTAGTCCCAGCTACTTGGGAGGCAGAGGCAGGAGAATCGCTTGAGCCCAGGAGTTAGAGGTTGCTGTGAGCTGTGATGCCACAGCACTCTACCCAAGGCGACAGCTTGAGGCTGTCTCAAAAAAAAAAAAAAAGAAAGAAAGAAAGAAAGAAAGGAAAAGAAATGAAAAGAAAGAAATAAAGAAAGATCTCTGTCCTGCCTGGTGGTTTCACCCAGGAGCGAAATCTGGTAGTTACATCTCTACCCTCTTCTCCTGGGTGGTTACCGTGAAAAGCCGATTGTACCATCCTGGTCTCCCCTGATTGTTCTCCGCAGTATGCTGCATTCAGATGAGTAATTTATTTAGGTATTCCACATATAGTGCTCCAGACCTCATCTCCAGTACTCTATTCTAACCGAGTAGAGGCGTAGTCAGACAACGATCACAGTTCTGCATTGTCTGTCAGAATCCCTGCCCTGCTCTAGTTTGGAGGAAGGAAAATTCCTCCGCTGTACGGAATAGATACACTTAGAAGATGGCGTCCCCCTCTAAGAAGCACAATATGGGTGCGGCCATGTTCTCTGCCTGACAGCGCCACTTACGGAAACTGCTAGGTCTCTCCCGAGGCATCTGGACCCTGATGACTGTTGGCCGGACGTGGCTTCCAAGCTAATTGAGAGCATGCGCAATACAACAGTTCACCCCGGGGAGGTGCTAGAAATCGGACTGGAAGAGGTGGTCCTCTAAAGCTTTTTTCCTCTGCTGGTGTCAGCTATTTTCATATTTTCACGTCGAGAGTTCTCTGCAGCGATTTTGGTTGGTTGTGATGAGGGATTCTGTGGAGTCGATAATGGGAGGATTGTTCGGGGAGTTAGCGATTGAGATTTCAAGGTTCAGTATTGGGGGAGTGTTACTGCGTGGGTTGACAGTCGCCTGCGGTAGGGAGTTCTGTCAATAATGGGGTTCTTTGAGATGAGTGATTGGGCTTGGGGCTGAGTGATGCCACTTTGTGGTTAGTGACCTAGGGCCCGTAGGATCAGCTATGATGATAGGTGGAATCTGTGATCCGCTTTCTTTTCTAATGAGGGAGCTAAGAAAATTTCACCCCAGGATGAATTTTGGTATAAAGATTATTTTGAATTAAAAGCTATTCATAATCCGAGAATTTTGAACGAAGACTTTCCTCTATCTACCTAAAATCTTAAAGGGCTGCTAGACTCCTTAACACATTTGAAGCCCAACATTTACCTCTCAGGTTAATTTGCTAGTCAATCTGTTTCCCTCCTTCTACCGATCCCGCAAACCCCCTTAGCAATCACTTGCTACATTTATACTTTGCAATTTCTCTCCCTCTCCTTTCTAAAAGGCATCTTTAAAAGCCACTGACTATCACTGGGACTTGGGAAAATCATTCTTGTGGTTCCCCCCATGAGCACGTATTTGGAACTAAATCTTTCTGTTTTTAATCTACCATAACTGTGACTTGATCTTTTCAGCCAACTAAGGGAGGGGGATAGCAAGTTTCCCCAGGACCCCAACACTAACCTGAATTGAAAGTTCAGCTATTTAAATTTCAGCCCTCTTTAATATAAAGATTCTCAAGCTTTAGTGTTTAACATTTTATTACTCAAATTTACTTGAAAATAAATTTAATGGATTTTTTTGTCTTTGACTTATGAGGTATTTTGAAGTGCACATTCTGTTTAAAATACTATCTGTGAGTAATGCTCAAGTTGAAAAACTGCTTTATGGTTTTGTTCATGATCAGTTTTCGTAAATGTCACATCTGTTATACAAAAACAATGTGTATAAATATTCTGATTTGTGTTGTTACAGATACTAGTTAAGCAGATATCAAATATAAATATATTTCTTCAGAGATTATTTTGTTGAGGAAAGTAAACTACTCACACTGGAAAGGTTATTCCATCCGTCCTTTATTCTTTCAGTTTCTGCTTTGTATATTTGAAGCTGTTTTATTAGAAATAGTTGTGTTTTCATTTTTATTATTTTATTTTATTTTATTTTTTTGAGACAGAGTCTTAGTATGCCATGGTTTCACAGCTGAGCAACCTCCAATCTCGAGCTTAAGCGATTCTCTAGCCTCAAGCCTTTCCAAGTAGCTGGGACTACAGGCGCCCGCCAAATGCCCAGCTATTTTTTGTTGTTGTTGTTGCAGTTGTCATTATTGTTTAGCTGGCCGGGGCTGGGTTTGAACCTGCCAATCTCCATATATGTGGCCGGCGCCCCACCCACTCAGCTAGGAGCGCCATCCTATTTGTGTTTTTAATAGTAAATACGACTATGTAGCTCAAGAGAAAGATATAACAATTAAAACTTCCCCTAATAATTTATGAAAAAACTCATTTTCATAAATGCTTTCCAGCATTGAATATTGTTGCTTTTATATAGTTTAGTAATTCTGAGTGAAAAATCATAGCTAATTGCTCTGAAGCATCCTGTTAGTAAAGTTGGCACCTTCTTCATTAATGGTTATTTGTTTCCTTTTATGTGAATTTTCATAACATTTTAAAGATTTTTTTTTTTTTTGCCTTTTCTTTCCTTTTCTTTTTCTTCTTTTGTTGAGGCAGAGTCTATGTCACCCTTGGTAGAGCACTGTAGCATCACAGCTCACAGCAACCTCAAACTCTTGGGCTCAAGTGATTCTCTTCCCTCAACCACCCAAGTAGCTGTAACTACAGGTGCCCGCCACAATACCCTGCTATTTTTTGTTGCGGTTGTCATTTATAGTATGATTAGCTAGCTCGAGCTAGGTTCGAACCCACTAACTTCTGTGTGTGGCTAGCGCCATAACCACTGTGCTATGGGCACCAAGTCGTCGTTTGCCTTTTCTTAGCGATTTCTAGTGTTATTAGAAGCAACTCGCCATCACATAGTGAAAAAATTTTATGTGTGTGTGTATATATATATTTTATTTATTTATTTATTTATTTATTTGCAGTTTTGGCCGGCTGGGCTTGAACCCACAACCCCCTGTATATGGGGCCAGCGCCCTACTCCTTGAGCCACAGGCACTGCCGTTTTTGTTTTTTTTTGAGATAGAGTCTCACTTTGTCACCCGTGGTAGAGTGCAATGGCATCACAGCTCACAGCAACCTCAGACTCCAGGGCTCAAGCAATTCTCTTGCCTCAGCCTCCCAAGTATCTGGAACTACAGGCACCCACCACAACGCCCGGCTGTTTCTAGAGACAGGGTCTCCCTCTGGCTCAGACTGGTCTTTAACTTGTCAGCTCAGGATCTCCCAGAGTACCAGCATTACAGGTGTGAGCCACCACACTGGGCCTAAATTTTATATATATTTTCATGCTAAATTGTATGGTGTATTTTAATGAATAACTAGGAAATATGTAATCAGAAATATTTGCTTTTTCTGACAGACAGCGGTTCTCAACCTGTGGGTCGCGACCCCTTTGTAACAATGAAAATACATCCTGCATATCAGGTATTTACATTATGATTCATAACAGTAGCAAAGTTACAGTTATTGGTTGGGGGTCACCCCAACATGAGGAACTATATTAAAGCGTCGCAGCATTAGGAGGCATTAGGAAGATTGAGAACCACTGTGATAGGGCGTCTGGGGTTCCTGTCATGGGTAATAACATCTTTCGTACCCTACCACAATGTTATGTAAACTCCTACAAATTATTTTAATAGCTTTTGGTGGCTCGGTGCCTGTAGCTCAGCGGCTAAGGCGCCAGCCACATACACTGGAGCTGGCAGGTTCAAATCCAGCCCAGGCCTGCCGAAAAACAATAACAATTGCAACCAAAAAATAGCCAGATGTTGTGGTGAGTGCCTGTAGTCCCAGCTACTTGGGAGGCTGAGGCAAGAGAATCAAGAGTTTGAGGTTGCTGTGAGCTGTGATGCGACGGCACTCTACCCAGGGCAACAGTTGAGACTCTGCCTCAAAAAAAAAAAAGAAAAAAATAGCTTTTGGGAATGGAGATTTAGTTTCCTTTGTTTCAGGTGGATGGCCATTTACATCAGGGCTGCTTATGGAATAAATGTCTTGTGCACACTTAATTGAATACCACTTTTGTCACATGTATAGATCAGTATTTTCTGGTATATTTATTATTTTACCTGTTTTGATTACATTGTTTTTATGTTAAGGTTTAATATCTGATAGAGCATGGTAATTGCTGATACTTATTGCATAATTCTCATGTGCCAGGGAGGTGTGGAGTACTTTACAAGAATCATCTCATTTGATTTTTATTAACTATGAGGTAGGCATTTTATTGTCATTTCTATAACTAAAACTGAAGTAATTTCTTTTTCTTTCTTTTTTTTTTTTTTTTAGACAGAGTCTCACTTTATTGCCCACAGTAGAGTGCAGTAGCATCATAGTTCACAGCAACCTCCAATTCCTGGGCTTAGGTGATTCTCTTGCCTCAGCCTCTAGAATAGCTGGGACTATAGGCACCCGCCACAATGCCTGACTATTTTTTTGTTGCAGTTTGGCTGGGGCCGGGTTTGAACTCGCCACCGTCAATATATGGGGCCGGTGCTCTACCCACTGAGCCACCTGCATCACCCTAAACTGAAGTAATTTCTTAATTTCTTCAAAGTGGAAAGCTAGCAGAGTTGCAATTCAAATCAGCAGAATTGTTACTTCAGATTTCATGGTCTTTCCCATATTTCACCATGATTAGTAACTATCATATTTTATTGAGCTTTATATGCTCCTAAAGCACTGGTTCTCAAAGTATGGTCCCTAGACCAACAACATTACCATTACTGGGCATAGAGTAAAAGTGAAAATTATTGGGGTGGCACCTATGGCTCAGTGAGCAGGGCGCTGGCCCCATATACTGAGGGTGGCAGGTTCAAACTTGGCCTTGGCCAAACTGCGACAAAAAATAGCTGTGCGTTGTGGCAGACGCCTGTAGTCCCAGCTACTGGGAGGCTGAGGCAAGAGAATCATCTAAGCCTAAAACGATTGGCGATTGTGGTGAGCTGGGCGATAGAGTGAAAGTCTGTCTCAAAAAAAAAAAAAAAGTGAAAATTCTTGGACCCTACCATAGTCTTATTGAATCAGAAACTGCGGTGGTGAGGCTGAGAAGTTTTAACTGTGTTTTAACAAGCCCTCCATGTGATTTGAATACATACCCAAGTTTGAGAATCATTGCTCTGGTTTCTTGCTCAGAGACTTGCACTTTGCATATCAAGGAAGTGTTTATGTGGTAAATGTTGATCAACTGGTATGTGGACATTGTCTTTCCAGGTTTCTTAGTGTCTTGGGGAGCCCCTGACCAAAATCTTCCTTCAGAATCCAGCCCACCTCTTCCCAGCAGCTCTGCTTGAGTTCACAAATAACTACTAAGCTTCAGGCTCCCTAGAGTACTAGGTTGAAACCCAGTTGGCCATGCTAGCTAGTTGGACCTCACCCCAGAAATCCCCAGCTCTGGCTCCAGAGGATCAGGGAAGCTCATACAAGGTAAGGAGGATGAGTCCCAGGGGTGAGAATTCATCCCAGTAGTAGATATCTCTGATCTGTCACCAGAACCTCTGAGCAGAAGCAATTGGGCCACAGGAAGCAGCTGGATGCTAGACCTGCTGCTCCTGAAACAAATCTTGGTTTTCCCTTCAAGAATGAGAAACACATAGGTAATAATAATGCCTCCATCTCTAGAGGCCAGTTGCATGACAGGAGATGGACTCTGTTGTTATATCGTCATCAGAGTATATGTATATATGTATAGTATATACATATATAAAATAACTGTGTATTATATATAATTTGTTAGTTTCTTTTTTTGAGACAGTATCTCAAGCTGTCGCCCTGGGTAGAGTACTGTAGCGTCATAGCTCACAGCAAACTCCCAACTCTTGGGCTCAAGCAATTCTCTTGCCTCTGTTTTTCTATTTTTAGTAGAGACAAGGTCTGCCTTTTGCTCAGGCTGGGTGATCACACTATATTGATCTTTTAGCTACAGATTGGATTCCTAGTTAGAAGTTACTCTTGATAGGATTTTAAAAATATTTTTCCATTTCTTCCTACAATGGTTCCCCAAACAACAAATATTTTCTCTATTTTGTTTTTGAAACTTCTGTTTTTCATATGTTGGTTCTCCATTTTTATCCTCTACTATTGTGTATTTCTATCTTGCTCTCCTTTCTGGGAAATTTTATCACATTATTCTCTATCCCTTCTATTGAGATTCTCATCAACACTATCAACATTTTAATTTAGTTTTTAAAAACTCTAAATATTCTTTATCAGTGTCCTGTTCTTATTTCCTGGATATAATATTATTTCTTATCCCTTTGAAGATACTGTGATAGGTTATTGGGAATAGTTTGATTTTTTTGAATAGACAATATATATCCTTAGTTCAAAAATTAGAAAAACATAAAAAGTTAACACAATGAAAAGCATTATGGTGGAAAAAATTCAAGGAAAAGATGGGACGGTTGTTCACTCAGTTCTGTCCCTCCCATGTAGATGACCAGTTGACCAAAGATGAGTTTTCTTTGATTGCTTGGTTCTGTATACAATGGAAAAAAACTACAAATTTTTCATTTTGATTTCACAATGAGTTTCATAGTAAACAAACTTTTTTTTTTTGCAGGTTTTTTTGGGCCCAGACTGGCTTTGAACCCACCACTTCCAGCATATGGAGCTGGTGCCCTACTCCTTTGGCTACAGGCGCTGCCCCGTAAACAAACCTTCTGCAACATTGTTTTTGTTTGTTTGTTTGAGATAGAGTCTCAAGCTGTCACCCTGTGTCACAGCTCACAGCAACCTCAAACTCTTGGGCTCAAGCGATTCTCTTGCCTTAGCCTCCCAAGTAGCTAGTACTACAGGCACCCACCACAACACCCAGCTATTTTTTTTTATTGTTGAAGTTGTCATTGTTGTTTTAGCTGGCCTGGGCTGGATTTGAACCCTCCAGCCGCAGTGTATGTGATTGGTGCCCTACCCACTAAGCTATGGGTGCCACCTGTTTGTTTTTTTTAAATAAGTTCTCACTCTGTTGCCTGGGTTAAAGTGCAATGGTGTGATCACAGTTCTCTGCTACCTCAAACTCCTGGCTTGAGGCTCTGTCTCAAAAAAAACACAAAAATACAGAAAATATTATGAACAATGTATAGGGGACATTTTTGTCATGTCTTCCTTTTCTTTTTTTTTTTCTTTAGAGACAGAGTCTCACTTTATTGCCCTCGGTAGAGAGCTGTGACGTCACAGCTCACAGCAACCTCCAACTCCTGGGCTTAGGTGATTCTCTTGCCTTAGCCTCCCAAGTAGCTAGGACTATAGGCGTCTGCCAGAACGCTTGGCTATTTTTTTATTGCAGTTTGGCCGGGGCCGGGTTTGAACCCACCACCCTTGGTATATGGGGCCGGTGCCCTACCCACTGAGCCACTGGCGCTGCCTTCCCTTCTATTGGGCACATACGAAGTAATGGAATTTCATTTTATAGTTCAGTCACATGCAGTGAGAGTGCCAGGTGAATCTCAGTGAACCTCTGTTTCTTTTCCTGCTGGGTAGTTTTATGATTGGGTATATAATAATTTTAATCTAGAAGATATTAAGAATGGATTGAGGCCTACAAGATCATTGGTAAAGAAGTAGCACTCACTTGTATGAGTCAAAATAAGGAGACAGTTTGGGGTGGGGAACTTGTGATCTTCTGATTTCAAGATTGTTCTTTTTTAAGCTCCAAAGGAGACAAGAAAAGCTTCATCTTACTCTACTGCACTGCTTTTAATAAAAAGATGAGTTGTGTTCTATAAAATTTGGAGGTCAAAAGACTGCACTTAAGAATATAGGAGGCCACATGTGGCCCCAATGCCGCAGGTTCCCCACCCATGACAGGATCTTAGTTTTATCTTGCACCATGATAGTCAGAGAGTGATTTTGTTTGATGTTGGTATTCTGTGAGGTTGTTTTTGTAGCTATGGAGAATACTATGTCTTAGCTGATCCTAGCAGGTTATCCTCTAGCAACTCTGACTGATAGTACCAGGCCAGCTCTCAGTTATGAGGGACTAAATTTTCCTCATTCTAAAATAAAGGAATGGGGGTGGTGCCTGTGGCTTAGTGGGCAGGGCGCTGGCCCCATACACCAAGGGTGGCAGGTTCAAACCTGGCCCTGGCCAAACTGCAACACAAAAATAGCCAGGCATTGTGGCTGGTGCCTATAGTCCCAGCTACTTGAGAGGCTGAGGCAAGAGAATCGCCTAAGCCCAGGAGTTGGAAATGGCTATGAGCTGTGACACTATGGCACTCTACCGTGGGCGATAAAGTGAAACTCTGTTTCTACAAAAAAAAAAGAAAAATAATAAAATAAAATAAAGGAATGGAAAAGACTGACTTAAAAACAAGAACCAAAAGAAAGCTAGGGCTGCAATTTTAAGAACAGATCTAAAGGAATTTAAGATGAAAAGTACTTACAGGGTTAAAGCTTGGTGGTTCATATTTATAAAAGGAATAATATACAAAGAATTATAGAAATTATATTTAGTTGATATATGTATCTTTGAACTATATTAGCTAAAAATAAAATACACCATTGGGCATTTTATCACAGTACTCTCAAAAACATTGATCAAAGCAGAAAAAATATAAAATTTTGCTATAACATCAATTCTGTTTTCTTACCAAGAGCATTAAATTGGAAATAAAAAAGTAACAGCTTCTTACAAAACAATGTGAATACAGTTAATGCCTCTGAAGTGGAAGCTTTGATATTTTCATTATTTTTATATATTTTTTCACAATTAAAAAAATCAATAGGATGGGCAGTGCCTGTGGCTCAAAGAAGTAGGGCACTGGCCCCATATACCTGAGGTAGCAGGCTCAAACCCAGCTCCCACCAAAAACTGCAAAAAAAAAAAAAAAAAAAATCAATAGGCTCTGCACCTGTAGCTCAGTGGCCAAGGTGCCCGCCATATACACTGGAGCTGGCAGGTTTGAACCCAGCCGGACCTGCGAAACAACAATGACAAGTACAACCAAAAAATAGCCGGGCATTGTGGTGGGCACCTGTAGTCCCAGCTACTTGGGAGGGTGAGGCAAGAGAATCTCTTAAGCCCAAGAGTTTGAGGTTGCCGTGAGCTGTAATGCTATAGCATTCTTCCCAGGGTGACATAATCCAACTCTGTCTCAAAATAAATAAATAAATAAAAATAAAAGATATGTGTTATGGTTTCAAATGAATAAAGTAGAAAAAGAAGTCAGTAAAGATAGAACAATAAGGACTAAACAAAGATAAAGTAAGAAATCAATCACAGCAAAGAAAAGGAATTGATAGAGATGTTTGCCAAAAAGAAGCTACTTCTATGTGGTAATAATCAAGCAAAAGGAGTATAAGTAAATATAACCAAAGTATGTTAACAACTCATGAGAAATAGTTCTGTGCACAAGATTGAAATAACTGTGAATGAGTATCATATAAAATCATGCAAAAATTATGAAAACCTAAACAAAAGAATAAAATTTTACCAAAAAATAAATGGCCAAACTGATAAGAACAAATGATGTAAAAGGTCCTTGAAGAAATTAAAATGTTGATTATAATCCTAGCATTCTGGGAGGCCAACCCTGATGGATTGCTTGAGCTAATGAGTTGGAGACCAGCCTGAGCAAGAATGAGACCCTATCTCTATTAATGATAGAAAAACTAGCCAGGTGTGGTGGTGGGCGCCTGTAGACCCAGCCATTCAGGAAACTTAGGCAAGAGAATCTCTTAAGCCCATGAATTTGAGCTGTGACACCATGCCATACAACCCCAAGGACAAGAGAGACTCTATCTCAAAAGAAAAGAAAAGAAGAAAGGAAAGGAAGAAAAATAAAAAAAATTTTTTTTGAGACAGAGCCTCGAGCTGTTGCCCTGGGTAGAGTGCTGTGGCATCATAGCTCACAGCAACCTCCAACTCCTGGGCTTAAGTAATTCACTTGCCTTGGCCTCCCAAGTAGCTGGGACTACAGGCGCCCACCACAACGCCCAGCTATTTTTTGGTAGTAGTTGTCATTGTTGTTTGGCAGGCCTGGGCTAGATTCGAACCCACCAGCTCTGGTGTATGTGGCTGACACCTTAGCTGCTTGAGCTATAGGCGCCAAACTAAAATAAAATGTTAATTCAACACTGTGAACACAATAAAAAATAATGGAAAAGTTCATGTGTTTTTCAGCTGATCCTTATGCCAAAGTTTTAGGTAAGGTTGCTGTGAGCTGTGATGCCAAGCACTCTACTGAGGACAACAGTTACACTAGTCTCAAAACCAAAAAAACCCTCACTATTTTCTCATTCAGCAACCTACTCCAACGTCAAAGAAGTCAAAATGAAAGTAGGAAACTAGTGGCTCGGTACTTGTAGCTTAAGTCCAAGAATTTGAGTTTGGGGTGTCGCCTGTGGCTCAGTGAGAAGGGCATCCACCCCATATACCAAGGGTGGCAGGTTCAAACCCAGCCCCTGCCGAACTGCAACGAAAAAATAGCCGGGCGTTGTGGCGGGCGCCTGTAGTCCCAGCTGCTCGGGAGGCTGAGGCAGGAGAATCGCGGAAGCCCAAGAGCTGGAAGTTGCTGTGAGTCCTGTGACATCACGGCACTCCACCGAGGGCGGTAAAGTGAGACTCTGTCTCTACAAAAAAAAGAATTTAAGTTTGCTGTGAGCTGTGAAGCCATGGCAGTCTACCAAGGATGACATAGTGAGACTCTGTCTCAAAAAAAAAAAAGAAAAGAAAATAGGAAAACATCTTAAAAAGCATAAAAATACTATATATCAGAAGCTATGAGATAGTATAATAAAACAATACTAAAAATAATTTAGAAAGGTAATTTATTTCATGCAAATAAAGTTAAAAGTCTACCTGATAAGGATGAATTTTTTTTTTTTTTTTTTTTTTTTGAGATAGTGTCTCACTTTGTCACCTTCTGCCTTGGTAGAGTGCTGTGACGTCATAGCTCATAGCAACCTCAAACTCTTGAGCTTAAGCCATTCTCTTGCCTCAGCCTCCCAAGTAGTTGGGACTACAGGTACCTGCCACAACGTCTAACTAATTTTTGTTGCAGTTGTCACTGTTGTTTAGCAGGCCTGGGCTGGTGCCCTAACTGCTGAACTACAGGCGCCAAGTCAGAATTTCTTTTTGTTTTAAATTTCCGATTGATATGAGAGTACACACAATTAAGTTACTTTGTTTGCATTTCTAAGATAAAGTTTGGGTTGGAGTTATGTTCTTCACCCAGGAAGTGTGTCATATACTCATGTGTTGCACCTGTTGGATGGGAGTTTACTGAACTCTCTTCTTCTGTCTCCCCCATTCTTGAATTTAATTTTGAGTTTTTCTCTCATGTGAGCACATGGTGGTTAATCTGCTGGTTTCAGTTAAGTACTGAGTACATGTGATGCTTGTTTTTCTATTCTTGTGATACTTTACTTAGGAGAGTGTTCTCCAAGTCTTGCCAGATTGTTACAAGAGACACAAAATCTCCATCTTTTTATGCCTGAATAGTATTCCATGGTATACATATTCCACAGTTTATTAATCCATTCATGTATTGAAGGTTGCTTGAGTTGTTTACACATCTTTGTTTTGTGAGTTAAAGGACGAATTTCTTAAAACAGAATTGCCCACCATTTCTTATTGTATTATTTATTATTTTTTATTTTATTGAGACACCTTGTCTCACCTTGTCGCCCTTGGTAGAGTGTGGTAGCGTCACAGCTCACAGAACCTTGCATTCTATGGCTTAAGTGTTTCTCTTGCCTCAGCTTCCCAAGTAGCTGGGACTATAGGTGCCCACAACAGTGTCAGGCTATTTTTTTTTTTTTTTTTTTTTGAGACAGAGACTCACTACATCACCATCATTAGAGTCCTGTAGCATCACAGCTCACAGCAACCTCAAACTTTTGGGCTTAAGCGATTCTCTTGCCTCAGCCTCCCAAGTAGCTAGGACTACAGGCACCCACCACAACGCCTGGCTATTTTTTGTTGCAGTTGTCATTGTTGTTTAGCTGGCCTAGGCTGGGTTCAAACCTGCCAGCCTGGGTGTATGTGGCTGGTGTCGTAACCACTGTGCTATGGGCCCCGAGCCTGTCAGGCTATTTTTTTTTTTTTTTAGAGACAGAGTCTCACTTTATCACCCTTGGTAGAGTGCTGTAGTGTCACAGCTCACAGCAACCTCCAACTCCTGGGCTTAGGCGATTCTCTTGTCTCAGCCTCCTGAGTAGCTGGGACTAGTCACCCGCCACAATGCCTGGCTATTTTTTTGTTGCAGTTTGGCCAGGGCCGGATTTGAACCCACCACCCTCTGTATATTGGGCTGGTGCCCTACTCAGAGAGCCACAGGCCCCGCCCCACAAATGTATTTCTATTATCTATATTTTCCTAAGGTTCTATGCACGAATTTTGAGTCTGTGTAAGGTGGTGCATTCGTAGTAAGAGCATCTGAAATTCATTTTGGATTGTGCCCTTGTCATGTTTAATATTTTTTCTCTAGAGTCCAGCTGTTTAATATGAAAGTGGAGGCTCTTTTTTTGTTGAGACAGAGTCTCACTTTCAGAGTGAGTTTTTATAAAGAAGAGGTAAATTAAAAGCAATGACAAAACCCATGATCCATATTCCTGACTAATAGTCTCTCCATCCCCCAAAGCTAACTATTCACATTGAACAAGAATGTGCCCTTACAGGGATCAGTGTCCTTCAGGGATGTGGCTATAGATTTCAGCAGAGAGGAATGGCAGCACCTGGACCCTTCTCAGAGAAACCTCTACTGGGATGTGATGCTGGAGACCTACAGCCACTTGCTGTCAGTAGGTGAGCCAGTCACCTTAGTGTCTGAAAGGAAGCCTCACTGAGAGTGTTTCCATTCTCAAAGTATCTTAAATAGGGAATGGTTTTGTCCTTGATTTTTGTCCAGGATTGTTTATCTCTTTAGGGAACTCAGAATATTACTTTATTCGTGGAGATATGTGGCTACTTTTCTGAAGAACAAATCCTCGTTGAACAATAAGACTTTATTGATTGGGCTGTAAAACATAATTAGTTTGACCTGCTCCTTTGTCATTTCCCTTATACAGGGTATGAGCTTCCCAAAGGAGAGGTTGGCGTGTTAGAGCAAGGAAAGGAGCCATGGGCAATGCAGGGTGAGAATCCACATCAGAGCTGTCCAGGTGAGCAAGTGTGTCCCAGGTGGGAGTTGGGAGAAAATCTCAGCTGTCTTGAAAAGACTAGAACCTTTGAAATGCTATTAAGATGACTCCTCTGGCAGGTTCTAAATGTTGTATATTCCTTGAGGATTCTTGGCACTGGCCTCTCAGATCACTAAATGCCTTCTACCTGGATGACTTTTGTCATTTCTGTCTTCTTCCTTGGCTTTTTGGATTCTGAAACATGTGCCAATGTGCCTCTTTCTTGCTTGATTTTCTCTAACATTCCTTTTTTCCTACCTTCCTGTAGTCCTAGAGTCCTTCTTTTATACATTCAGGCATTCATGAATCTGCTTTCTTTCAAAATTCCTTGTTTTACACATTCCTACTCCTCTTAATCCCTTTTTATTTCTTTGTCACTGTAAGATGCCTCATAACTTTATATCTTTTTTTTTTTTTTTTTTTTGAGACAGAGTCTCACTATGTCACCCTCAGTAGAGTGCCATGGTATCATAGCTCACAGCAACCTCAAACTCTTGGGCTTAAGTGATTCTCTTGCCTCAGCCTCCCAAGTAGCTGGGATTACAGGTGCCTGCCACAACGCCCGGCTATTTTTTTGTTGCAGTTGTCATTGTTGTTTAGCAGGCCCAGGCCAGATTCAAACCTGCCAGCCTGGGTGTATATGACTGGCTCCCTACCCACTGAGTTAAGGGTGTTACCCATAATTTTATATCCGATCAGGCTCTCTTCCTATGTTCTCTGTAGGCAGTGCCTTGAGATTTCTCACTTTTCCCCAATGCTCCATGCTGTTCATCTAGCTGATGAATTGGGGGCCAATATCAATTAGCTGTAGGGGAGTGGCTTTCTGCTGTATTTCACATTATAAATCACTCTTCCTGTCATTTCCTTCTAGCATTGGTTGAGCAATTCCCTGCTGATGAGGGTCTCTCTGTGGTGCAGAGAGAGCACCATCTAGTTTATTTTATCTAGTTTATTTCTTCTAACTACTGAATTACATCTTAGAATGTTTCCTATCAATACCCTGTTCCTACCCTCCTCGTCACATGACTCACTCTCACCCTTTTCTCTGTCTTCATTCTGGGTAAGCCATTTGTGCCTTTCCACCCTACATCTGCTAGCTGTTCTTTGAGCTAAATTCACCTGTTTCTCCTTTGAGAAGGGACGTTTGGGTTCCAAACCTATAGCCTGAAATCTCTGGAAAAAAGGCTTCTTTTTACATTAAAAGAGAAAGTGATAGCAGAGATGTTAGTTGTATTTGAATCTAGAAGAACTGTGGCAGATTGGTGACTAGATAGAGACCTATCAGCAAATAGAAAATAAATATTTCAATGATGTTGCTTTCATTAAGAACATATTGACTATAAGAGACATTATGAATATAAGTACATTAGAAAAATAATTGACGTGAGCCCCACAGAAAAATAATTCATGTGAGCCCAAACATTTCATTATCTTTTTTTTGTTTGTTTTTTGAGACAGATTCTCATTATGTCACCCTCGGTAGAGTGCTGTGGTGTCATAGCTCACAGCAACCTCAAACTCATGGGCTTAAGCAATTCTTTTGCCTTAGCCTCCCAAGTAGCTGGGCCTACAGGCGCCCAGCTATTTTTTGTTGCAGTTGTCGTTGCTGTTTAGCTGGCCTGGGCCGCGTTTGAACCCGCCACCCTCGGTGTATGTGGTTGGCGCCCTAACCATTGTGCTATGGGTGCCCAGCCAAAACATTTCATTTTTTAAAGAACCCATCTATGTGATGCATTTGGAAATATTTGAAGCATAATTTAGATTTTATACCATTATAATCAAACTAATATATCAAAGAATGTTAAAATTTAAACATTATTGAAATGGCTAAATTTCTTCCTATACTGACCATGAGTGTACTCCAACAGGAGAAAAATTATTGGACCAATTGGACTATAACCAATGTGGAAAAATGCTAAGTTATAAACAAACATTCTCCCAACGTCAGAAAATACATACTGGAGAGAAGTCTGACAATTGTACTAGACTTCAAAAGATCATCACCCAGAAGTTACAGTTCAAGGTACATCTGCAAAGTCAGACAGGAGAAAAACTGTACACATGTGTTGAATGTGGAAAGGCTTTTGTTCAGAACTCAGAATTCATTACACATCAGAAAACCCATTCTAAAGAAGAACCTTATAAAGGCAATGAATGTGGAAAATCCTTTTGCCAAGTATCTTCTCTTTTCAGGCATCAAAAAATCCATACCAGAGAAAAGCTCTCTGAATGCAGCGAATGTGGGAGAGGCTTCCTTTATAACTCAGATCTCACTATATGTGAGAAAACTCATAATGAAGAGAGACATTCTCAATGCGTAGATTGTGGCAGAGCATTTACACAAAAGTCCATGCTCAGGGTAAATGAGAAAATTCATACAAGTAAGGGATCGTATATATGGATGGAATGTGGACAGGCCTTCATCCAGAAGACTCAATTGATTGCACATCAAAGAATTCACATTGGACAAAAACCATATGAATGCAGTAATGGTGGGCAGTCTTTCATTTCCAAGTCACAACTTCAGGTGCATCAACAAATTCACACAAGAATAAGGCCCTATATACATACCAAATATGAGAAAGTCTTCATTAGTAGTTCCAACCTCATTACACATGAGAAAGTTAAAATTAAAGAGAAATCTTTCATGTGTACTGAATGTGAAAAGGCTTTTATGTACAGGTCAGATTTGATTATACATCAGAGAATTCACACTGGAGAAAAACCTTACAAATGCAGTGTCTGTGGAAAAGCTTTTGCTCAGAAGTCAGCACTCACAGTGCACCAGAGAATTCACACAGGAGAAAAATCATATGTGTGCATGAAATGTGGATTGGCCTTCATCCGGAAGGCACACCTGGTTGTACATCAAACAGTTCATACTGGAGAGAAACCTTATGAATGTGGTCACTGTGGCAAATTCTTTGCTTCCAAGTCACAACTCCATGTACATAAACGAATTCACACAGGAGAAAAACCCTATAAGTGCAATAACTGTGGAAGGGCATTTACTATCAGGTCAAATCTTATTACACATCAGAAAACTCACACAGGAGAAAAATCTTATGTATGCTCTAAATGTGTAAAGGCCTTTACTCACAGGTCAGATTTGATTACACACCAGAGAATCCATACTGGAGAGAAACCTTATGAATGTAGTACCTGTGGAAAAGCCTTCACTCAGAAATCAAATCTCAATGTACACCAGAAAATTCATACTGGAGAGAGACAATATAAATGCCATGAGTGTGGGAAAGCCTTCAACCAGAAATCAATACTCATTGTGCATCAGAAGATTCATACAGGAGAAAAACCATATGTATGTACTGAGTGTGGAAAAGCCTTCATCCAAAAGTCAAATTTTATTACTCATCAGAGAATTCATTCTGGGGAGAAACCTTACAAATGCAGTGACTGTGGGAAATCCTTCACTTCCAAGTCTCAGCTCCGGGTGCATCAGCTAATTCACACAGGAGAGAAACCATATGTGTGTGCTGAGTGTGGGAAAGCCTTTACTGTTAGGTCAAGTCTTGGTAAACACCAGAAAACTCATACAGGAGAAAAGCCCTATGTTTGTTCTGAATGTGGGAAGACTTTTAGACGGAAGGCAGAGTTGATTACACATCATAGAATTCATACTGGGGAGAAACCTTATGAATGCAGTGACTGTGGGAAGTCTTTCACTAAGAAATCACAGCTGCAAGTGCATCAGCGAATTCACACAGGAGAGAAGCCTTATGTATGTGCTGAGTGTCGGAAGGCCTTTACCAATAAGTCAAATTTGAATAAACACCAGACAACACATACAGGATAGAAACCCTACATGTGTGCGGTCTGTGGGAAAGGCTTCTTTCGGAAATCACTGCTCAACATGCATCGGAGTATTCACACTTGAGAGAAACAGAGTATGAAAATCTCACCAAGGACAGGTTTGATAGTGTACTATTGAATCCATGCAGCAGAATATTATTTTAAAGTGGAAATGTGTACATCACTGTTCAGAAAAGGATATCTAAGAAGATACTGAATGAGGCAAAGGAAGTTTCCCTCATTGTCACTAGCTTCATTAAATCTTAGAACATACATCGTGAGAAGGAACTGAGTCAACTGGGTAGATTAGAAAAAGCCTTCTCAGAGAATAGAAAAAAAGAAAGAAAGAAAAAACCTCACAAAACTACAATGGATCACTATTACCAAAATTTTTTTTTTGAGACAGAGTCTCACTTTGTCACCTTGAGTAGAGTGCCATGGAGTCACGTCAAACTCTTGGGCTCAAGCTATTCCTTTGCCTCAGTCTCCTGAGTAGCTGGGACTACAGGCACCTGCCATAACACCCGGCTATTTTTAAAGGGGAGGTCTCACTCTGGCTCAGGCTGGTCTCAAACCTGTGAGCTCAGGCAATCCACCCGCCTCTGCCTCCCAGAGTACTGGGATTACAGGCGTGAGACACTGCCCAGCCACCAAATTCCTTATAAGAAAAGATTATATTGTGTTTATGATAATCCTGTTTCCTGTGGAATAGGTACAGTGCCAACAAACTGAGTGGTAAAGGAACATAATCTATATGTTGGCAATAAATCCTAAATCCTGTGAGTTGTTTGTTGTAGAACACATTGTCTAACAGAATCGTGGGTGATTTTTCATTCTTCTTTTGAATCTAACACAGTTGTGCATATCTAATCTCCCACTGAATATTTTTATCAAGAAAGAGATACTGCAATAAAAATATTCATTATTTATACTGACACAAAACTCAGTGTGTTAACTTCCACTGTCATCTAGCACAATGACTTACAGCCATTCCCATCAGCCACCAGTAATGTGTCTGAGCCTCCCAGGCCATCAGTACATTGTCTTTTGATGTGTGGCACAAAGTCCAATGAATTCCTACCACCCATAGGGAAACTCCTGAGGTAAGGATTTTCAGGTCACCTGGGTCAACTGAAGTCTCTCTCCTACTGTCACAGTTCTTCCAACTCATTTGCCTTCCTTAATGATGTGACTTTCATAATAACAAATCAGTAACTCATGATGAAACCAACAAAGACACATATGTCGCTCTCTGCTCCAGGTCCATTTTCCCCCATGTGTCTCAAACACATCCATTCAGTTCCTGCCTAAGGGCCTTTGCATTTGCAGTGGCCTCTGCAAAGAGTACTTCTTTGCTATATTTGAGGTGCTTGCTCCCATATCTTTCTTTCCATGATACCTCCTCACAGGCCTTTTCTGCCTTTTCCTGCCTTGCTGGGTTGAAATTACTTCACAGCAATTACCACCATGATGCTTTGTATATTTTGCTTATTTGTCCGTGGCTTCCACACAAGAACATTCTACCCTGTTCAACATTATGAGCCTAGACTCATGTCTGCTGTACAGCAAGTATTCCATAAATGCATATTGTAGAGTAATGACCCCTGCTCATCATGTCACTTCCCTCTGTTTCTTTGTGGCAGCATAAGATGCCCTAATAGAGAGAACCAACTTGTTTGAAACACACCTGGCTTTTTCACCTCCAGACTGTACCTGGGCTGTGTCCCTTCCTGGCTTTAAAGGTCAAAAGTTGTTGTAAACCTTTTAGCCTGATGCCATCCCATTTAAAGAATTGACATCTGAGGTACAAGAAATTCCATGTGGATGCTTGCTTTCAAGATTCTCTGCCATGATTCCAAAATCCCACAGCTCCAGTGATTGTAAATGGTACACTCTTCTCCAGAATGTACAGCTCTTTCCTGTCCCAATTGCACTTTGACAAGTTCCTACTTCCCCTAAACCCAACCTACACATTTGCTCATCCTGCCCAAAGAGAGTTGCCTGATGCCAATAGTATGGAGGGGCCAAGAGGCCATGGTCCTTGGCCATGAGGTGTCCAACTCTAGATAAGCAACACTGTCCTTGCTGATGCTGGCACATGGTCTGGTCTGGTGAATGCTGAGCTACTTTGGGCTCCTTTGATACCAGTAAAATGGTTGTCTGCCAGTCCACTGGCCATTCTGGGAGTGGGAAATAGCTGAGCTGTGCAGAGATGTCTCGCCTCTGTGAAGAGCAAGATCAGGAGGTAGGGATGGAGGCCAAGGGACAGAACCTAGTCAAGGGAGCAGGACCAGGGCTTCCCTTTAATCCTCAACCCCTAATAGAGCAGTTCTTGGTGATACATCCTGTTACCAAGCACCCCCACCTTAACTCAATGTCTGCTGATCCATCATTAGCTCTCCTTCATCTCATCCCTTTACGATATCTGATGATCCACCATACACTGTTCCTCATCTTAGAACAATGTCTGCTGACCCATCTTTATCTTCCCTTTGTCCAACCAGTAATCTGTGGCTTCACAATTATTCCCCCAATTCAGGAGGTTTTGTGACCCACTATTATCCCCAGTGTTGGAGAATGTTACCTGACTTCTGGAGATCATCCCTTTCTCCCTTTCTCTTCTTGTCCTACCCTAGAACAGTGTCTGAGCACTCTTCATTTACCTCCTTTTACCTTACTCCTATGTGTATTACCTTTAATGAGTTCTGAGAAATAGCGTCTGGGAGCTCTTTACCACTTCCCCAGTCACCTTGCTTCAGCATAATGTCTGCTGCTTCATACTACTTGTGCAGTCTGGTAACCTCTATACTGCAGTGTCTGATGAACACTTACTACAACTCTCAGAATGGGGGACATATCCCACCTAACCCAACCATTATTTTCTCCTGATACTTTTGTTCAACTTCAGCAGGACGTCTTGTGGTCCCCTGCATTTTCTGTCCATCACAATGATGACCACTTATCTCCCATTACTCAGCTAACAGTGTCTGTAACTCCCTAGAATAGCATGTGGTGATGTCCCCCCAGTATGGCACATGCTGTTAACTTGCCTCTCTCCCCTGATGTAAGGATAATGACTGATAATGAACCATAATCTTCACATTTCTCATCTGTATTTTGTAGCCTCCAGTATCCCTTCTTCATAGAACCCCCATTAACTACCAACCCCATATCTGTTGGTGCCCATTAACCACTACCACAGTGTCTCACCCCTCCATTAAGTCCAGGTGGTACTTGCTGGTTCCCTGTCAGCACCCACTAACACAATAATTGCTGATTCCCCATTATCCACATTGCTTTGCTTCAGTCATCTGTGACTACTGCAAATTTCTCAGTTTTCCTTCTCCATGTTTTCATGGACAGGAACCTTCGGAGACAGGGATGAGGGATGAAGTCCAGCCTTATAAACCCTTCCCTCCTAGTGAGGGAATTACAGGGCCAGGGAGGATCTGTGGACCCCAGGAGTCCACAAGTTGAGCTTCCCATTTTCTACATCAGGACTGATGCAAGCAGAATAGTGAGAGCTGTGGATGTGGGTTCAAATCTTGGTGCCAATACTGATCCACCCTGGGCCTGTCCAGAAACCTCCTCTGGGCCTTGATTGTTCCACCTACAAAATGGAATTATAGGAGGCTGAAGTGATTTATGGGAGTAGAGCAGGCAGAGTCCAAGGGGGTCTTATTGTTAATACATGTATTATTTGTTGGTCATAAGTTGATCCATCTTCTGCATTCCCTAGCCTCCTGGAGGGGAACACATTTTATTGTAAACAACTTTCAGTTATTTCTCTTATTTATTTATTTGAGATAGAGTTTCATTATGTCACCCTCAGTAGACATCATAGCTCACAGCAACCTCAAATTCGTAGACTTAAGCGATTCTCTTGCCTTAGCCTCACAAATAGCTGGGACTACAGGTGCCCGCCACAACGCCCGGCTATCTTTAGAGACAGGATCTTGCTCTAGCTCAGGCTGATCTCTAACCTGTGAGCTCAGACAATCCACCTGCCTCGGCCTCCCAAGTGCTGGGATTACAGGCATGAGCTACTGCGCCCAGCTTAAAAGACTATTTTTAAGAAAAGTCTTAGCTTCACAGTAAAGTCTGGTAGAAAATAGAATTTTTCCATGTATCCCCTGACCCTTATGATCAACATTCCCTCCAGAGTGGTACATTTGTTGCAATCAATGAAATCCACCCTAACACTCATTATCACCCAAAGGCCATAGTTCACATTAGGGTTCATTGTTTATGTTGTACATTTTATGGGTTGGGACAAATGAATGATATATAGCCAACAGCACAGTAGCATAAAGAGCAATTTCACTGCCCTCAACGTCCTGTGTGTCTGCCTATCCATCCCCCCCTCCAGGCTGACCCAAGGCACCTTTTTACCATGTGTATAGTTTTGCCTTTTCCAGATGTTGTATAGCTGGAACCATACAGTATATACCCTTTTCATGCTTGTTTCTTCCACTTAGTACTATGGATTTAAATTTCTCACATGTATTTTCATGGCTTAATAGCTCCTTTTTTTTAGTGCTGAATAATAGTCCATTGTCTGAATGTACCACACTTTATTTTTTTGAGACAGAGTCTTATTATGTTGCCCTCGGTAGAGTGCTGTGGCATCACAGCTCACAGCAACCTCAAACTCTTGGTCTTAAGCCATTCTCTTGCCTCAGCCTTCCAAGTAGCTGGGATGACAGGTGCCCACCCAACGCCCAGCTATTTTTAGAGATGAGGTCTCACTCTGGCTCAGGCTGGTCTTGAACCTATGAACTCAGGCAGTCCACCCACCTCAGCCTCTCAGGTGCTCAAAGTTTATTTTTCCATTCACTTACTAAAGGACATCTTAGACTAGGCAAAGTGGCTCAATCTTACAACCCACTTTGGGAGGTTGAAGTGAGAGGATCACTTGAAACTGGAAATTTGAGACCAGCCAGAAATACCTCATATCTACAAAATATAAAACAATTAGCTAGGTGGCAAAAGCCTGTCCTTCCAGTTTTATTTTGGAGGCTGGGATGGGAGGATCACTTGAACTGGGGGTTTGAGGGTGCAGTGAGCTATGATCATGACACGGTACTCTCGCCTGCGTGACAGGAGACTCTGTCTCTAAAACACAAAACACAAAAAACCCTACAAGGACATCTCTGGTTGCTTCCAAGTTTTGTTGGTTGTGACTAAAGGTGCTGTAAGTATCTGTGTGTAGGTTTTTGTGTGAATATAACTTAAATATTTTCAAAGTCAGATTTTTGAGGTATAATGTACATATAGTAATATCTACCCTGTTTAGTGTAGAGTTCTGACAGTTCTGCCAATATTGTACAGTCAGGCAATCAACAGCACAGTCAAGACAGAGGGCCTGTGCTGTGACCCACTCCTGTAATCCCAGCACTTGGGAGGCTGAAGCGTGTGGATCACCCAAGCTTACGAGTTTGAGGTCAACCTGAGCAAGAGCGAGACCCTGAATCTAAAAAAAATATATAGCTAGGTGCCGTGGCGGGTGCCAGCTCCCTAGGAGGCTGAGGCAAGAAAATGGCTTGAACCCAAGAGTTTGAGGTTGCTGTAGGCTAAGATGACAAGGCACTCTAAGGGTGACCAAACAAGCCTATCTCAAAAAAAAAAAAAAAAAAAAAGGGCAGGCCCGGCGCCTGTGGCTCAAGAGGCTAAGGTGCCAGCCACATACACCTGAGTTGGCAGTTTTGAATCCAGCCCGGCCTGCCAAACAACAATGAGGGCTGCAACCAAAAAATAGCCGGGTGTTGTGGCAGGCACCTATAGTCCCAGCTACTTGGCAGGTGGAGGCAGGAGAATCACTTGAGCCCAGGAGTTGGAGGTTGCTGTGAGCTGTGATGCCACAGCACTCTACCCAGGGTGACAGCTTGAGACTGGTTTCAAAAAAAAAGAGAGGACATTTTCCTCACTCCCCTAAATTCCCTCCTAACCCTTTTTAGTCTTATGCCCACTCTGGTCTTGGCCATCACCAGTCTCTTGTCTGTCTTTGTAGTTTTGCCTTTTCCAGTGTTGTATCAATGGAGTCATACTGTGTGTGTGTGTGTGTGTGTGTGTGTGTGTGTTTGTGCATCTTTTTGAGTCTAACTTCTTTCATTTAATGTGATTTATTTGAGATTCATCCCTGTGGTAGTAGAAGATACAAATGAAAAAATAAGGTTATGGGTGTCCTTTTGCCTCGTTGCACTCCTGAAAGCAAGATGGGGCACCAGCAGCTCTACTGGAGCCACCCGCGAAAATTCGGCCAGGGTTCTCGCTCTTGCCGTGTCTGCTCAAACGGGCATGGTCTGATCCGGAAGTACGGCCTGAATATGTGCCGCTAGTGCTTCCGTCAGTACGCGAAGGACATCAGGTTCATTAAGTTGGACTAAGTAATCTTCCTTGAATGGATTATCCTGGGGGACGCCACGAAAGAAACCAAGCTAACTCAGTACATACACAGATGGACAACACATGTACATAAAATAAAGTTTAAAAAAATACCAAAAAAATAAGGTTATGGGTGGCGCCAGTGGCTAAGTGGCGCCCGGCCCCAAATACCGAGGGTGGTGGGTTCAAACCCGGCCCCAGCCAAACTGCAACAAAGAATGGCCGGGCGTTGTGGCGGGTGCCTGTAGTTCCCGCTGCTGGAGAGGCTGAGGCTAGAGGATCACCTAGACCCAGAAGTTGGAGCTTATTGTGAGCTGTGTGTGACACCACAGCACTCTACCAAGGGCAATAAAGTGAGACTCTACATAAAAATAAAAAGGAAAATAAATAAAAAAAGTAAAATAAGGCTATAAAAAGATGCTCAGCATCTATAAAGGAAATGAAATTAAAACCATGAGATACCACTAGACACCTTTATTTTATTTTATTTTTTGAGACAGAGAGTCTCACTTTGTCACCCTGGGTAGACTGCTGTGGCATCATAGCTTACAGCATCCTCAAACTTTCGGCTCAGCCTCCCAAGTAGCTGGGACTACAGGCGCCCACCACAACACCTGGCTATTTTTTTTTTTTTTTTAATAGAGAGAGGGTCTTGCTCTTGCTCAGGCTGGTCTTCCAACTCCTGAGCTCAGGCTATTCACGCGCCTCGGCCTCCCAGAGTGCTAGGATTACAGGCGTGAGCCACTGTGCCCAGCCCCTACACACCTTTTATAATGGCTAAAAATAAAAACAGTACTGAGAGTTAGCAACGATAAGATCAGTGGAAACTTTCATGCATTGCTGTAAAAAATTTCAAAGTGCATTATTCACCCTGGGCAAAAGTTTGCCAGTTTCTTTCTTTCTTTCTTTCTTTTTTTTTTGGGAGAGGACAGTGAATCACTATGTTGCCCTTGGTAGAGTGCTGTGCTGTCACAGCTCACAGCAACCTTCAACTTCCCACCTGCACCTCCCCAAAAGGCTGGTAAGGGAGCATTACTGGTGTCAGAATTCCTATATAGGAGAAACTAAGGGAAGAATCAGACTGGACTTAAGGCTTCATTGACACAGTAAAAATAGCAAAGTTTTCTTAAGGGGCTTTTAGTCATACGTTGGCCATAATAAAGACCATTACTATTTTCATTATTCTGCCTACTACTAGTTGAGTTAGTGCGGAGGCTAATGGAGATTAATGGGAATTCAGATCTCCATTTGGCTCCCCTCCCTAAGTTCTTCAGAACAGGATACCTGGACTTCACCCTCCTCTGGTGACTTCTTCCATAGAAGGGTTTACTGACCAGTCTCTTACCCTATTTCCCAAGGTGGTTGCTCCGGTTAAAGACTGCAGCACTCTGCAACTTACTGCTCATCGTGATGTTTCTCTGGCTTGTCCGGTGGTTTCGCCCAGGAGCGTCCTCCTCCCGTGTTGACCTTCCCACCCTCTCCCAGAGTGATTTCTCTAAAAAGCGGATTATATCATCCTGATTTGTAACCTCATATCCAGGTAGTTTCTCCCAGAATCCTTCTCCTGATTTATTTTTGTCTGGCTCACCTGTCGGTGATGGTTTCTCCCAGTTAATAATTGTTCTCAGTAGTGTGCCTCATCCGTAGGGTTAACTCGGCTTGCCTAAACGTGGAGCTCCAGAGCCCGTCTTTACTAACTTCCTCCTCCTGAGCAGAAGCCTAGCCAGACAAGAGTCACGAACCTGCATTTTCTGTGAGAATCCCTGCCTCATTCCCGGAAACCCTGTGTCTGGAAGAAAATTCCTCCACTGTACGGAGGATACAGTTACAAGATGGCAGCCCACACGGAGCGGCACTGGCGCGGCCATGTTCTTTCCCACGGCGCCACTTACGGAAACAGCACGACGCCTCAAAGCGGTTCTCTGCACCCTGTTGGCTGTTGACTGAACGCAACGGTAAAGTTAGTGCAGAGCACGCGCAGTACCAACGGTCGAGGGGGTGGTGCTAGGCGTCTGACCGGAAATAGAAATGGTCCTGGAAGGCGTTTTCGTCGCTGGTGTAAGAACTAGTTGCGTATTTTAATACCTAAGACGTCTCCGGGATGGATTTCGTGGGGACCTACTGGCGAATCTGTGGAGTCAGTAATAGTCGGGGAGGTTGTCCGTGGAACTAGTGATGGTGGTTCCTGGTTTAGTGATTTTTGGGGGGTGGGGAGCAATCTGTGGTGGGGTTTCTTGCATCAATAATCCGACTCTTGGAAGCCGGGCGCGAGGAGTGGCACCTGTAGTCTTGATGCCAGGAGTTTGTGTCTGCGGTAAACCATGATCTTGCCACTGCACTTCGGTCTGGGAGATAGCGTAAGACTCTATCTCTAAAAAACAAAAAGCAACCAAAAATAATAATAAAGGAGCTCTTTGAGCGGAGGTATTGAAATCTGTGGCAGAGTGACTGTGGCATGTAGTGGAGGCTGTGGTGATGGGGGTAGTCTGCTCAGCTTATTTCTAACCTGAGTTGAAAGTTCAGCCTTCTTTATTCACAAGCTTTGTTGTGTAACTTTTTTTTTATTGTTAAAATCCCAGTGTTTCTAAAAAAAATTTTAGTATTTTCTTTGACCCCTGAATTATTTAGGAGAGTATTTTCTGTTTCAGGTGTCTGTGGGGAAGGCTCAAATCGAAAAATTGCTGACGGATTAACCCTGTAAAAATTTAGAAAAAAGAAAAATTGCTTTGTTTTTTTGCTAGTTCATGGTCAGTTTTCATAAATGTCACTTCAGTTAACTTAAAAGATAATGTGCTTTTCTCTAATTGTATTATCACAGATATTCATTAAACATAGTTTTTTTGTTTATTTGTTTTACAGTTTTTTGGCTAGGGCCGGGTTTGAACCCACCACCTCCGGTATATGGGGCTGGCGCCCTACTCTTTGAGCCACCCATTAAGCATAGCTTTTATAGATATTCATTAAGGATCTCTGTAATGTATATGTATCTTTGCCTTCTCACAAGTTATTTTGTCTGCTAGATTGATTACAGGAAGGTAAACTACTCACTGGAAAGGGTATTTGTCTTTCCATCACTTTCTACATAGTTGAAATTATAGTATTATTAGAAACAGTTGTGTGTATTTTTAATAATAGACATGACATGAATATCTCAAAAGAGAACACTTCAAGCCTCCTGTAACAATTTATATTTTAAAAAATACTGTTTCCCCAAGTGCTTTGCAGCACTGAAGATTGTTGCTTTTTAAAGGTTTTTGCAGTTCTTAAGAAAAATTATATCTAATTGTTCTGATGCATCTTCCTGTTATTTGGCACCTTTTTTGTTAATTACTATTTATTTCCTTTTGTGTGAATTTTATCCAATTTTTCTTTGGCCTTTTTTTTGACTGTATAATCTTACATGCGTGCCATTAGAATGTATGTCTTGAATTTTTTTTTTAAGTATCTAAATTTAAAATATTTTTAAAAATCCAGCTTTCAGGCTGGGCACGGTGGCTCACGTCTGTAATCCTAGCACTTTGGGAGGCTGAGGCAGGTGGATTGCTTGAGCTCAGGAGTTCAAGACCTTGCCTTTAAAAATAGCTGGGCATTGTGTTTGGGCGCCTGTAGTCTGAGCTACTCAGAGGCAGAGGCAAGAGAATCACTTGAGCCCAGAGTTTGAGGTTGCTGTGTGCTGTGATGCTGTGGCACTGAACCAAGGATGACAAAATAAGACCCTGTCTCAAAAAAATAAATAAAAATAAAAATCCAGCTTTCTCTTAGTGAAGCTGTACTCAATCTGTTGAAAGTGACATTCCACTTTGTCACTGCCATCCTGGCTTCTGGAGTTGGCTCCCTCTCCTCCACCTCCAGCTGGGACAGATTCTGTGGGAAAGTTAAGAGGTGCCAGATTGTTTTGAGTAACCACAATTAAGCCAGCAGGTGCCGTATTAGCTTAGGCAATCATCATCAGTGCTTGATTCTGAGCCACTGTTCTGCTATATAAGCTCCGAGATTTTCTACCTGTGTAGACTTCCTTTGGGGGAGGAGGGTTTCTTATGCTGGCCCACCTGTCCCCTCCAGCTGGTTCAAGGCAGATGTCCCCATGCTTGCTTGCTTACAGCTATGAGCTGAATAAGGGCCATGTGACAGTTACCTTTGACTCTTGGTCTTTTATCCGGTCTGTTCAAATTTTAGTGCAATCCTCCTTAGCCTCAACCTCTGGCACTACAGGCTGTCACTTAGCCATTCTGTTGTGTCTGTGTCTGTCCTTCTGCTGAGCTATGTGCTCCATGTGGGCTAAGGCTTGTCTTGCTGCATTTTGGCTGTTTCTCCAATACCACTGGGATGCCTCACACATCCCTGGGGCCTGTTATGACACCCTGCTTTATTCCTGCACGATTGCCCCACCTCATGAGGAGTCGCCCTTGCTCTGCTGTACCTAATGGCTTTATAAGGAAGAGCAGAGCAGCTTTTTAAAAAACTATAACTGTGGAAATTTTTGTGCATGTTATATAAAATTTTAGGTTATATGAAATAGAACTGCTTTGGTTGAAGAGAGAGTGAAAGAGCAAGAGATAGGGAGATGGGGGAGGAGAGGGAAAGAGGAAGAGTGTCTTTGGCCTTTTGTTTTCCTTAGTGATCTCCAGAGTTTTAATATTAGAAGCAATCTATTATAAAATATAGAAAATTTTATATATACCTTCTTAATTTTTACTGTGTATTTTAACATAAAATTAAGAAAGATAATCTAGTCAGAATTGGTTGGTTGGTTGTTTTTTGAGACAGTCACTGTCACACTGGGTAGAGTGCTGTGGTGTTATCATAGCTCACAGCAACCTGAAACGTTTGGGCTCAAGTGATTCTCTTGCCTCAGCCTCCCAAGTAGCTGGGACTACAGGTGCCTGCCACAATGCCCGGGTATTTTTTTTGTTGTAGTTGTCACTGTTGTTTTAGCTGGCCTGGGCCAGGTTCAGACCCACCAGCCTCAGCGTATGTGGCCAGTGCCCTACCCACTGAGCTACGTGTGTCCCCTGGAATTGTTTTTTCTCTTATTGCTTCTGTTTCCTTTTGTGTGTAATAAGATCCCTCTTACCCCACCACAATGTTACACAAATCCATCCTCCTAAAATACATTTTAATATTCTTTGGGTTTTTAAAATACATATATTTAAATGTTCAGTCCTGCTGGAATTTGTTTGGCTAGCATGTGAGAGGGATCTAGTTTATTTTGTTTCAGAAGGATAGCCAGTTATCTGAGGGCCATTTATATAATTAATGCCTCGTGTATCCCCAAATACTACTTTCGTAACATATAGATCAGTATTTTCTGGTGTATTTATTTTATTTTTTTTTATTACATTGTTGGTACTGTTTAATTATCTGATAGGGCATGGTAATTGCTGATTTTATTTTTTATTTTATTGTTGGGGATTTATTGAGAGTACAAGAACCAGGTTACATTGATTACATTTGTTAGGTAAAATCCCTCTTACAGTTGTGTAAATTGCTGATATTTATTACATGATTCTCATATGCCCGGGATATGTGGAGTAATGGAAGCATTATCTCATTTGGTTTTCATAACTATGAGCAAGGAATTTTTTCTTTTCTTTTCTTTTCTTTTTTTTTAAGACAGAGCCTCAAGCTGTTGCCCTGGGTAGAGTGCTGTGACATCATTATAGCTCACAGCAACCTCAAACTCCTGGGCTCAAGCGAGTCTCCTGTCTCCGCCTCCCAAGTAGCTGGGACTATAGGCGCCTGCCACAATGCCCGGCTATTTTTTGGTTGCAGCCATCAATGTTGTTTGGCGGGCCCTGGCTGGATTCGAACCTGCCAGCTCAGCCGAGCAAGGAATTTTTTTTCATCCACTGAGACCAAAACTGAAGTAACTTCTTCATGTTCTCATAGCTGAAAGGTGGCAGAGCTGCATTTCAAATCTGCAGTATTGTTACTCCAAATCTCATGGTTTTTATCATAATTTACCATGACTAATACTTATACAGATTTTGTTAAATTTTATATTCTCCATAGCACTGATTTTGAAAGTGTAGTCATGGACCAACAGTATCAGCACTACCTAGGCACTCATTAGAAATGAAAATTTGGGGCCCCTACCTTAGACTTGCTGATTCACAAGCTATGGGAGTGAGGCTGAGAAGTTTTAACTGTGTTTTATTTAATAAACCCTTTAGGTGATTCACATACTTAACCCAAGTTTGAGAAACTCTGCTCTGGTTTCTAGTTAAGGCACCTGCAACCTGGTGTATCTAAGAAGTGTTATGCGGTGAATGTTGAATGACTGTGTGGACACTGTCTTTTCAGGTTTCTTGGTGTCTCTGGAGAGCCTTTGGGTCCAATCTTCCTTAAGAATCCAGCCTACAACTTCTCAGCAGCTCTGCTTGAGTTCACAGATAGACTACTAAGCTTCAGGCTTCCTAGAGAACAAAGCTTACAACCCAGTTGGCCATGTCAGCTAATTGGACCTCACTTCAAAGATTCTCTTCCCTGGTTCCAGAGGATTATGGCAACTCATGCAAGGTAAGGAGTCTCAGGGGTGGGAATTCACCCCAGGAATGGATATCAGTCACCAGAGCCTCTGGGCTGAGGCAGATAGATCACAGGAATATGCCGGACTCTAGACCTGCTGCTGCTGAAACCAAACTTGATCTTCTTGTCAAGAATGAACAACACTTGGGTGATGTCTCTATCTCGAGAGGCCAAGGGTATGACATTGGAGAAGTGGACTGTAAAGAAAAAGTGGTGTTCATTTTATCAAACTATTTTTATTTATTTATTTATTTATTTTTTGACTATTGATAGAATTCCCAGTTAGAAGTCACTTCTGTCTGGAATTTTGAAAGTATTTCTCCATTTCATCCTACAGCATCTCCTCAAACACAAATAATATCTCTATTTGCTTTTTCTTTCTTTCTTTTGTTTGTTTTGAGACAGAGCCTCAAGCTGTCACTCTAGGTAGAGTCCTGTGGCATCACAGCTCACAGCAACCTCCAACTCCTGGGTTTAAGCAGTTCTCTAGCCTTACCTATAGTAGCTGGGACTATAGGTGCCTGCCACAATGCCTGGCTATTTTTTGGTTGTAATTGTAGTTTGGCAGGCCCAGGCTGGATACAAACCTGCCAGCTCTGGTGTATGTGGCTTGGCATCTTAGCAGCTTGAGCTACAGGGGCTGAGCCCTTTTTTTTTTTTTTTGTAAAGACAGTCTCACTTTATCGCCTTCGGTAGGGTAACATGCCGTGGTGTCACACAGCTCACAGTAACCTCCAACTCCTGGGCTTAGGCAATTCTTTTGCCTCAACCTTTCAAGTAGCTGGGACTACAGGTGCCTGCCACACGCCCAGCTATTTTTTTGTTGCAGTTTGGCCAGGGCTGGGTTTAAACCCGCCACCCTTGGTATATGGGGATAGCACCCTACCTACTGAGCCACAGGCATCGCCCCTCTATTTGGTTTTTTTCTTTTTTTTTTTTTTTTTGACACGGAGTCTCATGTGCCCCTTGGTGAAGTGCTTTGACATCACAGCTCACAGCAACCTCAAACTCTTGGGCATAAGTGATTCTTTTACCTCAGCCTCCAAAGTAGCAGGGATTACACATGCCCACCACAGTGCCCGCCTATTTTTTTTTTGTTGTTGTAGTTATCGCTGTTATTTAATTGGCCCTGGCCAGGGTTGAACCTGCCAGACCCAAGTGCATGTGGCTGGCACTGTAACTAGTGAGCTACGGGCACCAAGCCTCTATTTGCTTTTGAAACTTCTTTTTTATAGATGTTCTTCATTCCCCCCTCCCCCTTTACAGATTTTCTTCATTTTTTTTCCCCCTCTCTTTTCTGTTTCTTTGTTGCTCTCCTTTCTAGGAAACTTTGTCAACATTGTCTTCCAGCCCTCATTGGGCTTCTCAATTACTGCTGTCAACATTTTAATCCAAAGTTTTAATTTTTAAAAATTCCAGTTTGTATTCTAAATATTTATTTTTATTAGCATCCCTGTTTTTTTTTCTTTTTTTGTGACAGCCTTACTGTGTCACCCTCTGTAGAGTGCTGTGGCGTCACAGTTCATAGCAACTTGAAACTCTTGAGCTGAAGCGATTCTCTTCCCTCAGCCTCCCTTACAGCTGGGAGTACAGGTGCCCGCCACAAAACCCAGCTGTTTGTTCGTTTGTTTAGCAAGCTTGGGCCAGGTTTGAACCCACCAGACCCAGTGCATGTGGCCAGTGCCTTAACTTCTTAGCTACAGGCGCCTAGCCAGCATCCCTATTTTTATTTTATAGATAATATTATTTCTTAATCCTGCTAAAGATAATGTGATGGTTTTTTTTTGTTTTTTTTTTTTTTTGAGATAGTCTCACTGTGTCAGTCTGGGTAGCATGCTGTGGTGTCATAGCTCACAGCAACCTCAAACTCTTCAGCTTAAGTGATTCTCTTGCTTCATCCTTCCAAGTAGCTGGGACTACAGGTGCCTGCTACAATGCCTGGCTATTTTTTTTTGTTGTTGCAGTTGTCATTGGGCTTTTAGCTGGACCGGGCCGGGTTTGAACCCGCGAGCATTGGTGTATGTGGCTTGCACCCTAACAACTGATCTACTGGTGCTGCCAGGAATAGTTTAATTTTTTTTTTTTTTTTTTTTTTTAAGAGAAAAGGTAGAGAAATTTATTTATTTTTTACCTTTATTCATAATTTCTAATTTATTTATTTTTTTATTGTTAAATCATAGCTGTGTACATTAGTGCAATCAAGGGGTACAATGTGCTGGTTTTATAAACAATCTGAAATATTCTCATCAAACTGTTCAATGTAGCCTTCATGGCATTTTCTTAGTTATTGTATGTAGACATTTGTATTCTGCCTTTAGTAGGTTTCACCTGTATCCATGCTAAGATGCACCCATTACCCTCCCTCCCC